>JAMKCH010034883.1:0-22239 GCA_023653785.1 Ophioderma brevispina
ATAGAATATGTGTTGGGAAATGGGAGGTAATGTTAAGAAATAGTAATGTAAGAAATGCACATTTTTAAACATTTTGTTTTTACACATGTATTTCACTTTAATAGCTTTATGATGTCCATTTAATAATATTAAACCAAGTGGATTTTGTTGCTCAAATTTTGCTTTGTTGTAAGTTTAAGGTGAGGACACCTCTTTTTGAAGGGGGTGCTAATGTGACAGGAATGTCGATGTCAGGATTTTTATAGGTTGCCACATTAGCTCATGTGAAATGAAACTAGCAACCCCCCAGTGGTCAGCTCGGATGTTCGAACCTATTCAATGTCACTCGCAATTCTTGGTTTGGAGGAGGACACCTCGCTGTGTTGTCTCCGATTGGTTTATTGTGTTTAGTGGATCGCGTTATATTATGTTGGGACTTTGGAGTAAGTCGGAATAATATTATGTGCACAAAACGTTAGCCTTTTCAGCCCTTGCGTTAATTCCCCTGAGATGTAAGTACAACTATCATCTTACAAGCACGGCATGGGAAACAAACCAGCTACCCGTTCATGATCTCCTCTTTCAAAGAAAGGCAACCCGCCACAACGCCAAAACCACAGAGGAATCCACACTGTCACCATGGCTCTAAATAAAATCGTACAACTCAATGCTGCTTAACAGTATTACTCCTATTTAGATCCATTCTCAGACGGAATCAGAATGTTTTCGCAAGGCAGATCAACACTACTCTTTCAAGATACATGCCCTCAGTAGGATCATAGAAGAGTTGAGAATTCCCAAGAGAAAAGCTTCAATTGTGTTTGTAACTCTTCGAAGGCTTTGACAGGGTCAACTACTGTGTCCCAGACGAGACTGTCAAGACAAGGGCCAATGCCGATACTCTGACCCCCTTGAGGATGGGGCAACGATTTTAGTGTGCTCCGCATACGGAGATTGGGTTTTTTATCTTTGTAATCTGGACACATTGGCCTTTTAACTTTGGTTTAAACTTATCTATAATTTTTTGTTTTGTATATTCCTCGCAAACTGTGAGGTTGTATATTGTGAAAGTTTTAGTGACTTCAGTGGACTTGTAATTTTTGTGCAACAACTCATTTCCCGCTATACGTCGTCGGCCATGTTTGTTGCGCAATATCTCGCTGCGTAACTGGGATGGGACCAAACAACCAGCACACTGAGGAACTGAGTGAAATCTGTCCCGCGAACGGCTATGTCTGCCATGAGATGGGGTATCTTTGAGAAACGAATGGATTTGGAGGGATTCTGCTACATTAGTGCCCTTTTTCCAAGTTTGTGGTAGATGGTTTGGTGCCAGAGCTGAACCAGGGTGACTACTGGGCAGGGAGGGGTCAACGAACGTGTGAGTACATTCTTTTGATTTTTTGCTGCATTCCACGTCGCGACTGGCCAATTCATCTCACTAGATATGTTTTGCATGACACAGGCAAAATTCGTAAAAGGAAGGTTGGTTAAATGGCCGTTTAGGTGACTCCAGGTCATTCCAAAATTCCGCGGACGATACTAATCAATTTCTAGTAAGCAACAAGAAGGTTGAATGTTATCCTATGCATTATTCTGGCGATGACGTTCAATTGAACCCAGGACCTGGTTCATCAGTTTTGTCAAGATGTGCGTTTTGCGATGTGCACAGTGCCGAAAAAAGATCAAGGATTATTTGTGATGAATGTGGAATGAACGGCCACCCCAACTGTGCTGGTATACTAAGAAGCCACATAAGCGGCTAAGACCGAGGATAAAGACTGGTTATGTAAGGCATCTGCACCGTGTGGTGTGTGCGATGGTGACATTTTTGATGCGAAACGGCTTCAGTTTTTGACTGTTGTTGATGCATCCCTTTGATGTGTGTAAATGACGAAAATTAGAACTGTACAGAGTCAGAGTTGGATGGATTTGCTCTTCATGTAATGCAGCAATTATGGCCAATGCATTTTTACTATTGTGACTTGCACATATTTACAACCATTGATCGACTTTGATGAAACTAACTGTAGTAAACACCGATAGAGTGTCCAAATGCTACATGTTTTCCTGCACGACCAAAAGTAAATCAATGCTGTCCTACAAATTATGCTATTATGAAGCTGACAGTTTTGTATGGAACTTACAAGGTGAATCAGTCTGTACCAGTATCGGCTAATTATGACATATTACAAAATGCCCGATCATGACGGAAGGTGGACTATGTAAAAAAACTGCTAAACAGCAATCAAACGGTGTTGCTGATCATGACGAAATGCTAAAAAAAAAAAAAAAAAATTAGTAACTTAAAAATACTAGTTGTGTCAAATCCCACAGACTGTTCGCTCTAAACGGGACATATTTTGCCAACCATGACAGCCGCACCAATAGTGAAATGTTATCAACTTTGACAACCTTATTGGTAATGCTAATGGTAAGAATTCACCGGCTCTATTGAAGCTGAAAAATCAACAAGTAAGCTGTCGCGAAACAAGTTACGCTGCATTTTAATAAATTGTAGAAGTGTCAAGAAGAAAGCTGCGTGACATTGAGGTGTTGGAGCAAATGCAGAATCCCGACGTAATTTGGTGGCGTCGGAGTCTTGCTGAATCATTATAAACAGTTGTGAGATTGTTCCAAGTATATTCTCCGTGTTCGAAAAATGATAGGATCACTGAGACAGATGGAGGGGGAGTTGTTCAGGCAATTCGAAACAATCTGATTTCCACCCATAGTCAAGAACTTATCACTGACTGTGAAATAGTTTGGTCCGAGATTAAGATTAAGGGGAACAAGCCACTACTTATCGGTACCTTTTATAGAGGCCGATGACAAACATGGTACCATGATTGATCAGCTCGATCTGTCTATTGCCAGAATGGGGGACAATATAAATACTCCTATGTAATCTCCATGGGGACCTTCAACCTCCAAAATAGATGAGAATGAATTTGACTGCCTCTTCCCGTAGTGGTTTATAGTACGAGCGAGCTGAAAAATTGTCAATTGGCAGTTCGAAAAGGGCTTTGACCCAGGGTGTTAACAGAACATACTAGAAAACAGGGGGAGACTGAAAACAAACTTGATCTTGTTTTGTACAAATAACCAGCCATTATACAGAAAATTACAGTGTCTGACGGGATCGCTGACCATTTCAATGTTATTGTGGAAATTGATGTATCACCACAGACGAAACGTCACCGAAACGAAAAAATCTTCATGCGGAAGAAGGCAGTATTCTTGAATATCAAGAAGCCATGGACGGAATTCCATCAAAAGTATTTTGATTCCATCCCCAGAAATTGAGACGAATGAGAAGTGGGTGGACATTCGTGACAAATTGATCAGCATCATGAAATTAGTTTATCCCATAAGATGTCATTTCCAGATACAACGGCCGTGGGTCAATTCAACTCTTCGCAAAGCAGTGTAGAGAAAAAAAGAATTGTAAAGAAAGCTCAGAGCACCGGCAACAACTCCGATTGGGATATCTTCAATGCTGAGAGGAAGAGTTTGAAAAAGAACTGCGGTTAGCCCGGAATAAAGATCCATACTGAGTACCTGGAATCATCGTTGAAAGACGAACCAAGTCCTTCTGGTCTCCATAAAGAACGTACGTAAGGAACACCAGGGTATCGCCGATTTGAAATGTGGGGACAAGATCATTAGTGACAACAAGGGGCAAAGCTAATGCACGTAATGAGCAATTTACTAGGTTCTCACCAAGAAGACAGGGGAAAACTGCCTAATTAGGGAAAGCCATGATATCCCAGCATTCCTGATCTCATTATTTCTATGAGGGACGTGGCACTGTTAAAAATAAACCTGTAAAAAAACAGGCATTTGGCTGGCAGCTGGGACTCACTACATGCACAACGTCAAATAACTGGAGCCGTAAAAAATACGAAACCAATTGCAGGAACGGAAAATAACGGCGTAAAATCTCAGCTTCAACGTATTGTTGCGTTGTGATTTGTTTAACAATATTAAGAATTAAACTTAATTACAATCCTCTGACCAAACTATCACGTTGGAGCTATGGCATCATACAAAAGTGCTGTATTTACGTTACCACACGTGGTTGTAAAAAAGGTATAGTTCAGGCAAGCAATTTGAGAAAAAAAAGGCAAATGTGAAGGAAATAAATAGATTTAAACCAGTTTATTACACTTTGTTTTATATGGAATGTACACATTCTAATGTCACCAATTACTTAATATGTACCTTAATAGATTCACCAGGGCCTTAGATTAATTCCTAAACCTTATCCACTACACTACAGGGATTTACTGAATAGGCAAATGCTAAAATCAAAGCAATATTTTAAACACAATTTTTGTGAAGGCGCCCCCAATTTTCAAAAAGTGGAGATTTTACACGGTTGATTGGAAATGGCTAGTAACTATAACTGTGATGGGTTTAAGACTCGAAAAATATCTGTGTGTCACAAACGAAGGATTTGGTACTAGAATAATTATATCGGGGATCCCCGATAATTAATTCAACGGCTGCTGGAAACGGGCCTTCCATGTGAAATAGCCGGGAATTAGCGCCATGGACGTGTTTCGCTCATCCATTAGTTGTTTTAAATAGTTCCGGAAGTAAAGTAGAAGTTAGTTTTCGAGGTGGGCACTATTTCATTCGGGACGGACATAAACGTAGCATTTCCGCTCTGCCGTTAAGTTCCAATCTGGGTTCCCCATTCTAATTACAAAAATCGCGTATTTTGTGAGAAATACGCATTTTTTAGCATTCTCGTTAGCAGGTATAGTTTCTAGACAATTACCAACGTTAACTGGCAAAATATCAAAATTTGAAATTGGGGGCGCTCTTCAAAAAGTGCCAATATTGCCCTAAATAATATGTGTGTGTGTACTACTTTTTTCAAATTAAACTAAATATAATACAAAAGGAGGAAAAGATTTTTTAAATATTTTTAAAAATGATGGGAAAATAAGATTTTCAGTTTTTAATGACGTATGACACGACGTTTATAGTTTAACACATTTTATGTAAAACGATTTTCATAGTCGTATTCTTACATTAAAAAAAGTAAGTTACAAAAAGAACGGAATATTACAGAAAATATAATAACGGTCGCGGATAAATACTACCTTTTTTCAAAATGTGTAGTATTATTTTTTAGCCACTGTTTATTTACATTTTTCTGCTTCCAAATTTAATTTATGTAGGTATAGGTATAAAGCGTGAAGATTATGAATAATGGGGTTTAACAGATAATGTAAAAGGTAAAGTCTGGTAAAATTAGGAACATTTTTAACAGTGTGGAGGCCCAATTGAAGCGTCTGAATCCATCTAAGGCACAGGGACCCGATGAGTTGCCACAATGGTTCTTGAGCAGGGTTGCCAGTGATTACTCAATCACAGGAAGGATCTATTTTAGGTCTTCTGTTATTTCTGGGGAAGTGCCAGACCAGTGGAAAGAGGCAAATGTCACGTGATCTCTTCAAGTTACTTGTAGGGGCAATCGGGGTGAGGCTGCAAATTACCGCCCGGTCTCTCTCACAGTAGTTTAAATGTAAGATCTTGGAGCACATTATCCACAGCCATGTTAATTCTTGTGATTCATTGACGAGACAATTCTTTTGTTATCCTTTTTCCCTGTAACTCACTCTCATCGATCGTATAGTCAAACATGGATTAGTGGCCTAATACAAGATCATACAGAGAATACCCACAACTTTTATCTATGTAAACATGTATTATACTATGTAAACCCCATGCAACTGTACCAAAAGATAGCCACATTAGTGGGATGTGCCATTTAATTTTTCAAAAAGGCTTTTTGATTCTACAGGTTGTCCTTCATGTCATCGTAGACTGCCTTACATAAAGTTAAATCATTATGGCATCTCGGTTCTCTCGTGGAAAGGGTTGAGAACGTCTGATTGGTCGACTCCCGAGTGTAGTGTTTTTTTTGTAGTAGTTGATGGGACAAAAATCTAGCCTAGTGCAGTCGATCTGGAGTCCCCAGGGTGACAGTCACTGGTCCTCTGTGGTTTCTATTACACATCAATGAACTTGCCTAGCCAAACTCAACTCCACTGTAGATGTTTGAGATGATTGTTACTGGTTGTCCAATCGCCGATGAACAGAGCAGGCAGGTGTACAAGAAGACCTATACACACTTGAAATATGCAGACAGAACAACTGGCTCAGAATTTAAACCCTAGCAATGTGCCACCATGTCAAGTGCTACCAGAAGCCTACAAAACGATTTATACATTTGTGCCAACAACTGATTCTGTTGATTCTCACCCATGTCTTGGCGTCGCGCTTACAAGCAAAGAAAACAAAAAGACATATAGCTGGGCTTCATATAAGTAATGGTGTGAAGAAGGCTCAAAGGTTATGGGAGTTATCAAAAGAAAACCTGGGTGATTGAATGAAGAAGTTAAGTGTACGGCATATTCAGGCCATTGTTAGACCACTGTGGGAGTATGCGCTCATCATGGGACCCCTCATAGCCCAAAATCAATATCTATGCCTGGAGCGTGTTCCTCCAGCGACAAGCGGCCCCTTTGCAAGAGGAATTACAGCAGGAACGGGAACAGTCACCCGCCTCATGGACCGAGCTTAAATGGTTCCCATTACATCATCCAGAGAAAGATTGCAGGGACTCACAATGTCTCTCCCCAAAAATGGTGGAATGGTCTGTTTGGTATTAACTGCGACGGTACTATGTTACCGAGGCTACAAAGAGTCACTAGGGGACATAGCCAGAAGTATCAAGTCTTCACTTGGAGGGTTTGTCTTTAAAAGCATGGAAGGATTCCTTCTTTCCAACAACTGTTAAGGAAGGAAATTAAATATTACCAGCATCAGTCATCAATAGCACGAGCGGACATTTTCAAGTCATCTTAATTGAGTATTTGAGGCAAAACAATCTATGGAGCCTAATTTACATTAAGGGCTCAATTTAATTGTGTTTGCATCATCCGGTCAAGTTGGCGTCGTTGATGCGTGATGCGTCCACAGGATTTTTTGCCGAACTAATAAGACAATTGGCCTCATATATGATTAACCAGCTTTGTGCAGACAAAGGAGTCTAACAACTAACGGAATCCTCCAAGGAGATACTCTTGACTCTGATACAAATTCTCTTTGTAGTCGTGGTTGAGTACATTCCCAGACACAGTCTTGACATCATTACCACAAGGAAACTCACAATCAAACCAAAGCGTTTTAGACTTCACCAAAGCAGCACTCACAGACCTTGGATCTTAGCTCTAGCAGCCGATCTGATAGCCGGTGCACAAGATCTACTCATTATTGTATAAATCATCCATTAACCAGTAAGATAAAAACAACATACAAAGCCAAGAGAATTGGCAGACAAAGTCGCCCTACATTCTAAATGCCAAGAAGACAATCTGAAAGTCAATGAGGACGAGAATCATTAACGATTTGCCCTAACACGGTACCAACTCAAAAGAGGTCAGGACTTCAAGTACCTTGGTCCTATGTTCCGACAGCAAAACTAATCCTATCAGCAAAGGGCAAGCTTAGACTGCCTGCAATAAACTACACACTTATGGCAATCTGTATCTCCAATTCAAACAAGCTGATTCTTTTAGAGTGTAGAGATTATCATGTTATATGGATCTCTGAAACGTGGACCAAAAGAAAGAGGCTACAGTGATTAATGGATGGTTTTAAGGCTAAATATGCGAAAGACGTCAGGTGGGGGTTACCATGCCCAAACAGGGAGTTGTCGCCCCTTTAGTACATTGATTATGATTGCTGAAGACATCCAGCAGGATCCAGCTGACATCCAACTTAATGACGGATAGAGACATTAGGCGTTATGGGATGTGAACAGCGTCTCGGCTGCGGACCTCTAGATAAACAGGCTATTAAACTGTTGACCACTCTTCGTCAAGATATAACTTGCACTGTGATGGGACAGGAGATCATTATTAGACAACAAGGTCCAAGCGAATGCTTAATGAGCAATTTTACTAGTGTCTTCACCAAAGAAAGGACGATGTTTAACTCCTAATTTAGGGAATCATATCCCAGCATTCCTGATCTATTATTTCTACTGAGGGAGTGGAGGCGACTGTGAAAACTAAACCTGTAAAAAAACAAGCATTTGACACTGCAGCTGGGACTCACTACATGCTAAACGTAAAATAACTGGATGGAGCCGTAAAAATACGAACACATTGCAGGAACTAAATAACGGCGTAAAATCTCAGCTTCACCTTTCATTGTTTGGTTTTTAGATTTGTTTAAACAATATTAAGATTAAACTAAATTACATCCTCTGACCAACCTTTCGAACATCCACGTTGTAGCTATGGCATCGTTTAAACGTTGTATTTACGTTACCACGCGGTTGTAAAAAGTTAGATTTCAGGCAAGAATTTTGAGAAAAAAGGCAAAATGTGAATAAATAAAGATTTAAAAAATAAACCAGTTTATACACTTTGGTTGTATATGTGGGGTGTAATGTCAATTCAATGTTCACCACTTACTTAATCTATGTACCGTTACATAGATCGAACCAGGGCCTTAAGAGTTATAGTCCTAACCTTATCCCTACCTCACAAGTGACTTTACTGATAGCAAATGCTAAAATTAAAAAAGCAATATTAGCACATTTTTTTTGAAAGGGGCGCCCCCAATTTTTTTCAAAATTTGGAGATTTTTAATCACGTTGCATTGGTAACTGGCTAGTAAACTATCCTGTGAATTGTTTAAGCTCGAAAATAATCTGTGTGTCACAAACGAAGGAATTTTGTAACTAGAAATTATTATCGGGATCCCCGTAATAATTCAAAACGGCTGCTGGAAACGCCTTCCAATGTGAAATAGCCCTGGAACTAGCGCCATGTACGTGTCCTTGTCGGCTCATCCATTAGTTTTTAATAGTTCCGGCCAAGTAAAGTTAGAAGTATATTCTCGAGGTGCACTATTTCATCATGGACGTACATAAATAGCATTCCAGCTCTGCCGTTAGAAGGAAGGTCCAATGCTGGTATCCCCATTCTAATTACAAATCGCTTAATTTTTGAGTGAGAAATTCGCATTTTTTGTCATTACTGTTTCGCAGGTATATTTTCTCTAACAATTACCAACGTACCTGGCAAAAATATCAAATTTTGAAAATTGGGGCGCCCTCCTCAACAATGTGCCAATATTGCTTTAAATATATATGTGTGTTGTACTACTTTTTTCAAATTGAACTAAAATATAATACAAAAAGGAGGAAAAAGTTTTTTTAAACTATTTTTAAAATGATAGGGAAATACGATTTTTCATTTTTTAATGACTTTACTTACGACCGGTTATATTTTAACACATTTTATAGGTTAAAACGATTTTGCATAGTTCGTATTCCTTACATTAAAAACAAGTAAGATTACAAAAGAACGGAATATTACAGAAAATATAATAACGTCAGCGTATAATACTACCTTTTTTCAAAATGGTAGTATTATTTTTTAGCCACTGTTTATTTACATTTTTCTGCTTCCAATTGTACTTTTGAATGTGTATAGGTAATAACGCGTGAAGATTATTGATAATTTTGGGTTTTACCGGTATTTACAAGGTAAGTTGGTAACATTAGGAACATTTTTAACAGTGTGGAGGCCCAATTGAAGCGTCTGAATCCATCTAAGGCACATGGAACCCGATTATTTGGCCACCAATGGTTCTTGAGCCTGTGTTGCCATTGGATTTATTCCAATTCTACAGATTTATATTTCTGTCTTCTGTTAATCTGAGGAAGTGCCAGACAGTGGAAAGAGGCAAATGTCACCCTCTATTCAAAAGGCAAATCGGGTGGGCTGGTTCAAACTACCACTACCGATTACCCCCCCCGCCCGGTCTCTCTCACAGTAGTTCATGACTATTTGAGCACATTACCCGCCATGTTATGGATCATTTAGAGAAATTCAACATCCCACCGATCAACAACATGAATCACGGGCCCAACGATCAACAGAAACCCACTTATCCTTCCAACCATGATATTACCAATATGGCTCAATAACAGAGGCAAGGTGGATGTTGGCCACTTTTAGATTTTTCAAACTTTTGAATAAGTTTCCGCATCGTAGACTGTTACATAATTAATCTTATGGCATCTCCGGTTTCTCTCTCTTGAATGGGTTGAGAACTTCCTTGAGTGGTGATCTCAGCGTGTAGTATTTGAATGGACAACACTCTAGCTACTGCAAGTCGATTCTGGAGTTCCCCCCAGGGGACAGTCCCGGGTCCTCTGTGGTTTCTATTACACATCAATGACTTGCCTAGCCAACTCAACTCCACATGTAGATTGTTTGCTTGAATGATTGTTTGCTGTATGTTCCAATCTCCGATGACCAAAGCAGGCAGGTGTTACAAGAAGACGTATACACAACTTGAAATATGTCGAACAACTGGCTCTCAATTTAACCCTAGCAAGTGTGCCACCATGTCTTTTTGCTACCAGAACCTACCAAACGTATTTATAACCTTTTTGTGGCCACAACTGATTCGTTGATTCTCATCTTTCCACCATATCTGGTGGGTCGAGCTTACAAGTCACATATAGCTGGGGGCTTCATATAAGTCATTGTGTGAAAGAATGGCTCAAGAGTTAAATGGGAGTATCCAACAGCAACCTGGGTATTGTAATCGAAGTTAATTACTGCTCTAGGCGCATTTTAGAAACCACTGTTTGAGTAAATGCCGCGCCTCATCATGGGACCCTCATAGCCAAAATAATATCTATGCCTTCAAGCGTGTCCAGCGACAATCGGCCCGCTTTTGCAAGAGGAATTAACAAGCAGGGAACAGGAACAGTCCACCCGCCAGAACGAGCTAAATTGGTTCCCCTTACTTCATAAGAAAGATGGCCAGGCTCACAAGTGTCTACAAAATGGTGAATGGGCTGGTTGATATTAAACTGGACGACTATGTTACCGAGTCTACCAGAGTCACTAGGGCCATAGCCAGAAGTATCAAGTCTTCACTTGAAGGGTTAAAGCATGGAAGGATTCCTTCTTTCCAACCATGTTTAAGGAATGGAATAACTTACCAGCATCAGTCATCATCGCACCAGCCCTGCAGTTTTCAGTCATCTTTAATTGAATATTGAGGCAACACATCTCTGGATCCTAATTACATTAAGGGATTCAATTAATTTTGTTGCACCATCCCGGTCAAGTTGGCGTGATGCGTCCCAGGATGGTTTTTGCCGACAATCAAGACAATTTTGCCATCATATATGATAGACCAGCTTTGTGGCATACACAGGAGTTTCCTAACAACTACTGGAATCCTCCAAGGAGATTACTCCTTGACTTTTCGCTCCCAATCTCGTTGTAGTCCGTGTTGATTTACCGTCCCAGACACAGTCCATTGACATCATTACCAACAAGGAACTCACCATCAAACTCAAGCGTTTTAGACTTCACCAAGTCCATCATCTCACAGACCTTGGATCTAGCTCTAGCAGCCGATCTGATATGCGGTGCACAAGATCTACTCATATTTTTATTAAATCATCTCTATTAACCATAAAGAAAAACAACATACAAAGCCAAGAGAATACTGCAGACAAAGTCGGCCTACATCTAAATGCCAAGAAGACTGAATATGACAGTCAATGAGGACGATAATCATTAACCTATTTGCACTACACACGGTACCCAACTCAGAGGTCAGGGACTTTGGGTACCTATTCCTTGGGTCCTATGTTGCCGACAGCAAGAAATACTTCCTATCACGCAAAGGGCAAGCTTAGAATGCCTGCAATAAACTACACCACTTTGGCAATCTGTATCTTCAATTAAACCAAGCTGACATTCTTTAGAGTGTAGAGATTATCATGTTATATGGATCTGAGACCTGGACCATAAAGAAAGAGCTACAGGATAGATTGGATGGCATAAGGCTTCTAATATGCGAATACGTCACATGTTGGGGGTTACCATGCCCAAACAGGGGTTGTCGCCCCTTTAGCTACACTGATGTGATTGCTCGAGACATCCAGCAGGATCCATCTGACATCCCCAACTTAATGACGGATAGAGACATTAGGCGTATGGGATGGTGAACAGCGTCTCAGCTGCGGCCTCTAGATAAACTGTTGACCACTCTTCGTCAAGATATAAACTTCACTGGTGGGAGAACTCTGAAAACTGTTGAAAAGCCTTGGATTCAAATATTTAAACATCAGAATGGTAGAAAGTTCCTGATCGAAAGAGCCTAAATTGTTTTACTGCGAGATCATTATCTAAGCAAAGTTAAAAATATCAGACAAACTAAAGAACCTTCGCAAATCTCGACGAAACATGGATTAACACCAGTCACACCCTGAAAAGTGTTGGATGACAAAGATGGAAGTGGTCGGTTCCCAACGTCACTGGGGAAAGAACAGCGGTTAGTAATTCTGCACGCATGCTGGAAGTGTTGACGGAATTTTCCCGGCTCCAAACTCAGCTTTGTCGCCAAAACGCAACAGGGGATTATCATAATGAGATGAACGCTAAACATTTCCAAGAATGGATGGAAACACAGTTATTTTCAAACATATGCAAGATATCATAGCGTCAAAGCTGAGAGACTTCCGACATCAAAAAAAAAATGCAAGAATGGTTGAAAAGCCGGAATATCGCATACGAAAAAGAGCTCTACAATGTCAACAAGCAAAATAAACCACGAGCTCAAAATATGAGCGGAACTCCCGTGGGATCGGGAGTGACTTGTTTATCCTCTCGATATAGATGATGAAGATCATTAACGTCATATCAAAATTAATTGTATATGGTACATTCGCCCCATACACCTATCACGCAGCTAATGCGGAGTTATTCCAATGTGATATCACCACAAATTTGGATATCACACGCACATGAAATTAGCTCTGCGGAGATTGCGTCACTGAAGCCCCACACCCGATCGCGTGCATGGTGACCGCGAGAATTCGCACAACAGTAATAAGCACTACCCATGATCCCAAGATTTTTTGTGCGACGTATACGAAGGAGCCTTGTCAAAAAAGGTAAGCCTCGCTCATCTATCTTGGAGCTAAGGAGAATTCCGTTTATTTAAAATTACTTTCTCTTTCATAACCAGGGGATTAGACCTGTACATTTGGAAGTACTTTATTTTTCTATGATTGCTTTTCCGAATTAGGCATCTATTCAAATAACTTTGTGACCCATTTGTTTTTTCCAAGTATTATCCTGTGTGACCCCATTAAGTTATATAATTGACCCCAAAAAGGGTTTGCAACAGACAGGTTATAATAAACAATGTCGAATCACAGCTCAACCAAATACCAAGGGAAATGAAACACTCCTCCATTTTTACTGATGTTTTAATTTGTAGTTACAAGGAGGTATCATGATTCCTCGGAATACATGCTCCTTCATAGTGGTTTAGCCCGGGTTTAGCTCACCTTTGCTCTTGGAAATTAGAGCGTTGAGCCCCAGTGTGCACATTTGAAGATGTTGAAAAAGTGCAGCGCACCATGATATGCCCATGCTTAGCGCGGGTTTGTGATTTTGATTTCAGACAAAAAGGGTTGTGAATAGGATTATTATAACCTTAAAACTAAAGTTACAGTATTGAATGGTCAGACAATTGAAGCAGGCATGAAAGAAAAAGACCTAGGTGTCTACCTCTCAAGTGACCGCACCCATCCCTACAATGTACAAGGGATGCAGGGAAAGCAATTGCAGGGCCTAAGGATCACCAGGCATGCAAGAGAAACATTTAAATATATTGTGAAGAAGGGTTTTCCATATTGTACCGAGCCTATATTAGACCATAGCTTGAATATGGAGTACTAACGCATGAGCTAGCATGGTCTCCATATTGCAGAGAAAGCTTAATGACATTAGAAGAAATTAGAGAACGTCCAAAGAGAGCAACCAAAGGCTGGTCCATAGCATTTAAAAAGAGGGACTAAGGGAGGCTAAACTGTACCCCCTGGAAGTGAGAAGAGTGAGGGGAGATCTTCTTGAAACCTCAAGATCATCAATGGGTTTGACGATATGAGGGCCGGAGCATGTCTAATTGCGACAAAACTAAAAGGGGCCCATCATAAGAAGAGTACAAAAAGGGGCTGATTAAAGTTCTTAATCTCCGCAAGCATTTCTTCTCTCAGAGAGTGTGGACAACTGGAACAGACTCCCAGCTGAAGTGATCAATACCAAAACAGTAAACAATCAAGAAACAACTCGACAAATACCTGAATGAAATGGATATGGGGGGACTAAAAGGCATTAGCCTAATTAATTCCCATCAAATCTTAAAGGGTAAGTGTTTGTATTTAGCAAGTGGGGCCTGCTTGGCTGGTATGGTTAATATGAAATGTTAAAAAAAATCTGTCACAGACGGGCGGACTTCGCCTCATCTGCTCGCAGAAAACGAAAGAAGCAGAATGTTAAATAAAACATTTGTAATTTGATGTGACAAACGTTTTATTTTCGATTATTCAGATGCCTCCAACAACTCAGAAAGGTCAGGCTTTGCACGTTGGCGCCAAATTTAATCAATCACCAATCATCGTTCATGGTGAACCTATGAGAGTCAAGCGGAGACACGGCCTCGAGGAAAGTCCATTATTGTCCATCAGAAGATTCCAGGGACCGCCTTGGGTATTCCAGAGTTAATCTGAAGCCTAACAAACCTGACTAGAACCTCTTCAAGAATTGATTGATGTGTTGATTTTTTACTTGATGGCGGACAAAGAAATCGTCAGCCTTTCCTAAACCTGTTCGCCCAGAACGCCCATCGGCACTATCATCGAGAACGAGCTCGTCGATTACTCTGAAAATCCAGAAGACAATTTAATAATGGTTTCCAACAGGTCGTAACTTTTCTTTATACCATTTGATAAATTTTGGTTTTTTTTATACATTCCGGGAGCATTCCAGTTGGAGGGGGGGGCACTCAACTTATTTTCAGGAAGTCTAAATCAGAAAATAGGATTATCAATACTTGGAAATACAAGGGTAAAATATCTCTCGAAGAACTACAAGTCACTCCTCGGAGTGTTTATTGACACTCAAACTATCACAATTTCCAATAAGACTGGGATGGAGGGGCATGCAGTCGAGAGGCCAATAAGGCTGTGAAGACCTAATCAACCCCTAAACAAATGCAGTTACCAAAACATTTCAAAAATAATTTATTCTTGTAACCAATCCAAAACAATCATTACCCAAAATATACCCATGCATATCGACTAAGTGTTTTGTTTCAGGGTGACTGGGATGAACATACCTAAAGTTATATTATTCCAGGGGTGAGCATTTGTTGGCGCTTGCCCCGAAAGCACTGGAACTGTTTCCCACACTGTCAATTTTTCAGAACGCCTCAAATGTAACACCTTTTGAACACCTGACACACTTGTTCAATTTTACTTTTCTGTGTAAATACTTCCAGTTCTTACATTATGTGAAAAATATTCATAACTAATTAATTTATTACATCGAATATCGATTCCATTTTTTTTGCTGCCCAGAGTAAAACTAAAAAAGCAGATTTTTTCGCGGCGTCGAGTCGCTGAGAACACATCGACACCTTAGAACATTGGTGTCGGAACACTGGTTTCAGGCGTCCTGAAAGTGGTTCATCACTTGGTTCTGAGCGTGAAGACTTCAGACTCCTGAGTGAACACGTCATACGCCTCAAATATGCCATGGTGTAAGGTTCCGATGTGTTCTCAGCGACTCCGACGAAAAAGTTTCACTTTTTTATTTTTACGCTGACGCAGCAAAAAAATTGGAATATATGCGAGTGTTATCATTTAATTAGTGTTCTTAATATTTTTCACATAATTTAAGGAACTGGAAGTAATTATCAAGAAAACGTAAAATGAACACGTGTCAGGTGTGCAAAAGGTTTACATGTGGGGAGGCCGTTCCTGACAATAATTTCCGTGCAGCTTCTTCGATCGCTTGTCACAACCCCGGGTCCAAAGTAGACCAGATTAGGAGTGAAGGGCGAGCGTTGAAAATGTCCAGTTGTAGAAGTTTTTTATAGTCCGCCACCAGCCGTCCGGACTCCAACAAGTAAAGAATAGGGGTTGAATCATTAGTATCACGCTTTATTCCGTTTTCCGTCTATGGACCCGAACTACTATATCATGATAAATTTTTACTCTCACACCGTCCCGTCTTTTTGCAAAAGGTTCCAGTACCCATGCATATTGTCCACTCAATTACGGTATTACCGGACATAATTGCTAAAGAAGATTTTCTTGCTGTAACTTGTTGTATAAACCCTCCCGCAACAACATATCAAAAGGTAAAAAGGAAGCATGTCAAGACATGCTAATTTGCTAAAACCATGTCCATTTAATGCCTCTATTATTGGTTATATAAAATATAGTAGAAGGGACGGCCCCGAGTGTAAGTAATAAAATTTTCAGCTATCTTGATAGAATTCTCTTCACCTCTAAACCCCAATCGTGGGAGTTTTGCGCTGAATTTCAACCCGTTTTCATGTGAAATAAGAATATGATTTTCTTAGCCCTATATGTGTAAAATTAAATAGCGTCGAGAACAAAATGGGGTACTTTCGCTCATAACTTTCCAAACCACTTATCCTTTTAGTAGCCTAAGATTTCACAGAGGGTAAATGGTAGCTTTCTTCAAATACCAAAATGGTTGACACTTCCCCGGTAAATCTTGGAGTATGGGGACGATTCTATTTAGCGATCAGGCCACGTCCCTTTAACTCTTGATCTTTCTTGCTGTCCAAAATCGGACCATAGGTTACTTGAGGTCTAACCTTGTTTGAGTTGGGTTCCGGTGTGTACCGCAGATAGGTTGATGATTCTCGTCCTCATTGACTTCGTGTATTCCATTCGTCTCTTTGGCATTTAGATGTAGGCTGACTTTATCTGCAGCATCTCAAATGATGCTGTAGAAGATCTTGTGCAGCAGATATCACATCCCCTGTTAGAGCTGCGTGTCCAATTATGTCTGTGGATGCTTGACTTTGGTGACGTCTAAAATGCTTGTGGCCGCCTTTTTATGCTGCTGTCCTACCTGTTATCCAGGCTATTACCAATGACCCCCTTTTTAAAAAATGTTCACCTAGATTACACAATGACCCACATTTTCTTACTCTGTTATCCCCACTTTTAATCACAAGTTTGCATATTTTATCACTCTTTTAAAGAATTTTGAACACCCCAAATTCCAATGGCACATTTTTAACAAATTTATCATTCATGGCAGCATATTTATCATTGCATGGCAGTTTTGAACGCCGAAAAGGGACATTTCCCTAATTTTATTTTAGGTTTTAACCATCATTGGCCCCCCTTAAAGTTTCATACTGGATGACCCCCACCTTTATTCAAGACTTGTGTAACCGAATACCCCCCCAGTAGTTTTTGGTCCATTTTATCTGAAAGGACCTGGAAAGGACGCCTGTTTATCACAAGTTTGCATAAAATTATCCACTCTTTTAAAGAATTTGAAAACCCCAAATTCAAATGTGCCCTTTTCAACAATTTATTAATTTCATGGGCAAAGCATTTTATAATGCATGGCTGTTTGAACTCCGAAAAAGGGACATTTCCTATTTTAATGTTAGGTTTTTAACATCAATTGCCCCCTTAAATCAATTTAATCACATTTTTTTTTTTGAAGAGCGCCCCAATTTTTAAAAATGTGAGATTTTTACACGATTGCATTGGTAACTGGCTAGTAAACTATCCTGTTAATGGTTAAGCTCGAAAATGTGTCATGTGTTACAACAGGAAATTTTGTACTAGAATAATTATTATCGGGGTACCCCGCATAATAATACACGACGGCGCTGGAAACGGTCTCAACAATTAACAATGGCCGGGAAGTAGCGCCATGGACGTGTCCTACTCTTATCCATTATTTGTTTTTAATAGTTCAGCAAGCCAATTAGAGGTTATTTTCTCGTAGGGGCAACTATTTCATCATGGACGGCACTACAACGTAGCTCTTTTTCCTGCTCTGCCGTTAAGTCAATCTGGGATCCCAATTCTAATTTACAAAATCGCTTCTTTTTGTGATAAATACGCATTTTTTAGCCTTCTCGTTCGCATGTTAGGTTCCTAGACATTCCCAACGTCAACTTGCACACATATCAAATTTTGAAAATTGGGGGCGCTCTTCAAAATGTGCTAATATTGCTTTAAAGTTTCATACTGTATGACCCCATTTTATTCAGCTTGTGTACCGACGAACCCCGTATTTTTGGGTACATTTTATCTGAAGGACCTGGGTACGGACCCTGTTTTTTCACTCTGGCGAGGCACATATACCCATCGACTTTCGCATATGGTGGGCCCCGGCACTAGTTGACCCAATGTGTGTGAATAAATACTCTCTGATAATAATTTGCTAAATAACGATCTCCCCATCCCGATTGCAGTCTGACAAATAATCTAGAATGCAAAATTAATTTTGGCGGAAAAAATGCGACCATCTTGAATAATGACCATCACTTTCCACTTTTAATATATCGATTGCAAGTGCTACACATATTGCAGACATAGCCATGTAAAACATGTTCAAATACTAACAGAAAAATGGAAAATCTTCCTAAACATGCATTTATGAGCTATATACCTTTGTCGAAATATGGGCGTATACGTCCACGTAAGATAAATGCAAATTACCTTGTCTTGCCAGGCTTCCCTTTTTCTACCTTTTTGATTATGTTGTTTGGGAGATCTGTTACTGCTAGTTACAGCAAGAAAACCTTCTATAGCAATTTTGTCCAGGTGTACCTAGTATTTTTCATAGATTGAGTGGACTATATGGAATGGGTGGTTCACTATGCACTGAAAATCTACCATTGTATTTTCTGCCCTTTCGCTTTCTCTGTTACATCCTTTAGATCCTGATCGTGAACCCACTCCTGATTTATATAAATACATACTTAGTGAGGACAATTTGGAACCAAATGAAGGGACTTTCTTGCCGCAAATTCAGAACTGCAAGCATTTAGTGGCCAGTGAGGATACCAAGCCAATAACGAGTGAACTTCAGATATCACCGATACCCAACACCTCTATTGACGACGTGGTAAAGGTTAACAGTTCGGTTCGATCTATTCCGAATATTAAAAAGAGTTCACTATTCTGAAAATTGGAAAGGGTTCGCTATTCAGAATTTTTAAAAGGGTCTGCTTTTCCGAACATGAAATAAGGTTCGATTTTACGAATTTCAAAAAAAGTTCGCTTTTCCAAATAAAGGTTTCGCTATTCCGAAACCAGCTATTCCGAAACCAGATCCGTTTTCCGAATTTCAGAAGAAGTTCGCTATTCCGAATTTTTAATGTTACAATTGATTTGAAGCGGACAATTTATGATAAGATCAAGTTTTAATTTCAACTTATAATCCGCTTATAGTCTCAATGATTGTAACCAGAGGCACGTGTAGGGATCATATTTTTTGTCTGCCCAGTTTGGTCCGTGAGAGATTAGGTTAGAATTGGATTTAGGATTTAGGTTAGGGTTATCCATATAATTTATCATGTTTATCGCTACAATGTGAAAAACAAAATTCGGAATAGCGAACCTCTTTTGAAATTCGGAGTGGAGAACACACGGTATATGGTTTTGGAATATGCGAATCTTTTATAATATTCAGAATATAGCGAAACTTTTTTGAAATATGGAATTGCGAACGCGAACGCTTTTTAAGATAGTGAACCCCAGAGTGAACCCTTTTCAAATTTGGAGAAGCGAATTAAACCATTTTTAAAATATTCGGAAAAGCAAAGCCTTTTTAAGATTCGGAACAGCTAACTTTCGGAATATCGATATTACCCCAAAGGATGCATTCAAAACCAACCTCGTACAATTTCTTAATGCAAGCAATTGATCAAACCCACGTTATAGAGGTATATGAAGTATACATGGATTTAAACAAACAATGCATTTTACAATGTCGGTTCATTATTAAAGAAAAATTAGGGACAACGTAAACATCAATTGCAGCTAATTCGTCTGAAATGTTTGTTCTATGCAGGGTATAGTGACTATTTGTTCATCATCAAGCCAGCTAAATCTAACCGACGAAAGCAATAAACTAACCACAACTTGTAGAGATGTTCTTCACATTTTAAATTATAAATCCGTATGTGGACCGAGACCAGTTCATTTGCCACGAGATATCCAGCTATCCACTTCAGCGTCACTACGTCACAACCATGACAACGGACTAAGATCAAATTTACAACCTCAGTCCCCTTGTCGCAACTTTTTCGACAACCATGCCGCAATGCAGATGCCTGTGGCATTCAACAACAATAGGAGATCGTCCTTGTACACTGTAAGTTAAATGGTGTCTAATAACTGATTTAGGAGATACCCTGTCCTGTTTTGATTCCCGGGAGTCTCTTCGGAGTATAAGAACTTGCATTCAGTTGATATCGGGAGGTATGAGTAGGACCAAAGTCTGCACCAATTTTCATCCAAAGTTGGATCCATAGTTGGATCCATAGGAAGCGGTCATTATTTACGCCGGAGGGGGAGGAATTCATTTTTTTTGTTTTTTCGGCGAAAAAAAAATCGCGCCCCCTTTGCTTCCGTTCACAATGTTCACATTCCTTCCTGATTATATGATATTTCTCCATTTAAAAGTTCATGTTCCTCCCTCTCTCCTTTATGAAAATTTCTCATGTTTCCCGCTCTTGCTCACTAATATCATCATACAGATCACACAATTAATGTACGCAATAAGCTTCAAACAACTGGAGGGGCATTTGATACTATTATTTGAAAATGAAGGGACGTACGTGTTCTACTTGATCCGGGACTTTGCCCCTCTTGGTTGTTGAAAATAATTTGAAAGTGTGTTCCCAAATTAAGCAATTGGGTATTTCAAAGAAAGAAACCAAATTTAAACATAATTTATTTTCGTTGTTCTCACATGACAGGATAATGAACCATCAGCAAGTCCCGCTACGCCATCAAAATTGATAGGAAGCAGCACCACGAGCACCCTCCCTCCGATTGACACTGCTAACCAGCGCTGGGAAGGAAGCAAATCCCACTTAACAAAACTACCGATGCGAACACCAGCAATGGCGCCAAAGCCTCCATCACCATCTTCAGCTAGACCTGGAAACACCAGGAGACGAAAAATATATTCACAGAAGACTAGGATGCATCAAGCTTGAAGCCAGTATGCATGAGGACATTGTCGTCATCTTTCCTCCATCTGTTACAAAAAAAAAGATAACCTTTTTGTAGCAATATGTCTTGACAATATTAATTGGTATTCATTTGACGAAAATGTATCTTTCCGTTGAAGAATGCTCAAGCTAAATATAAGTTAGTACTCAACACGTGACTGCAAGCTGCAGATGCGTGTAGCTCAGTGCCCTATGCATTTCGAATGAAGACGGACATTGCCGATCGAAACGAATTATCCTTCGCTTAAGCTGTCGGTTGAACCATAGGTTCTGGAATCTATAGATTCTAACATCAGTCAATTACGAGTAACGTTAGAGTGCAGAGTGTATAGACCAGTCACAGTGAAGTGTACATGGCATTGCATTGATATTCTCCTTTATTCATTAAGAACTATAACGAAGAGCTATGAATTTACACAAAGCCCAGGACATTGTTTGGAAATCCAGACAAAAGCAGTAGGGCAAGCATGCAAAATACATCAAAAACATTAAAATATAAGAAGCATCAGAGCAACACACATATAGTAGTTAACAATGAAAAATGAAAGATTCAAAAGATAAGGGAAAGACAACAGGAAAAGGAGCCTAGGTTTAGAAAATAGCGTTAGAGCATTGTTCCCACAGAACATTATGCCGATGGTGTAGATGGAAACGAGTGCAAGCTGACTAAGCTCCCTTTTCATATTAGTCTTAACCTGGTTTTAGGTAGCTTGGAAAAGAATCTGGAGTTGTCTTTCATTTTCTTTGGGAATCAAACCACGGCTACCAATCAGTAACGTAACCAGAGGGGGCAGTTGCTCCCCCGGTGAAATTAGTGATTTACTGCAAACGCGCCAATTTACATTGAAAACAGTGAAAAGGCCTATACTGTACTAACAAACTTTAATATTATGCTTTCCGCCTGAAAATGTATGTGCCTCCTGCTAACAATCTCGACACAAAATAGATCACATGCATTTATAACCTTTTTGTTCTAAGTCCTGAATAAGATGAGTATATTTGGAGACCTTGCATGTAGAAGTGTTTCTTTGTTGCCACATAATCTACAGTTAGACGTGGTCCTTTTGCCCCAATTGCGAAGATTATTAAGAGTAT
>JAMKCH010034884.1:0-12961 GCA_023653785.1 Ophioderma brevispina
CGCATGATTTTTGCAAATTTTTTTTCCCGGCCATAGTCGTCAGGGGGGGGGGGGGGGGGCAACCTGCCCCCCTGCCCCCAGCCTTTTTTTTTGGACGCCACTGGGTAAAGCCCACCCCCCTAAATGAAGATTTTACTCAAAAAGGATGAGGGTTGGTTTTTACCGTGGGGAGGGGCTACAACGTGGTAGAAAATATTGGATTAAAATCCAACATTATTCAAGAGTCATATTATTCACTCAAGTTAGGCTCAGTATGCACTTTATGGTTAGCTGATAAGCATTAAAAATAACAATTAATGTTCTATTCTTATTTTCGCATTTATTAAATATTGTTCTTTTAAACAAGCAGCAAAAAAAAACACCCCCTTTTTGCATGAATACTTTGACATAGTGACTCTAAAACCTATCCCTTGAAACCCAATTATGAGTTTCTCGTCACATTTATTTCAGATCGCATACTGATGGAGGGAACTCTGGTTCTCACCTCGATCCTTGATTCATATGTATTTTGCTACATGCGTATTTTTACAGTGGAAATGAACTACAGGGGATCGACGAAATACGAACAATATTGTGTCATTTTAACTCACTTCCGAGACTTCCGAGACAAGTTATGCGGACACATCACCCAAAACACTGCTCCAATATAGAGGGTATGGAAAGGTGATGCTTGAACAGAATGGTTTGTTCAAAATAATGATTAATTTTTCAGATTTTCCGGCCCCTAACGTTAAGCGGCCGCAAATCAGAACGCGGGCGGTGGACGGAACTAATAATTCGAGTTTCAAGGGCCTAATCCAAAGTGTTTTGTGAAAGCAACCCTCTAATGAAATTTCAAAAATAGTGTCCCATCCGCTTGCACTCAAAATGGCAACACACGGCTAAGACCACCGAAGATGGTGTACATATTGTAGAAATATTGCAAATGAGCACCTGGGCCTATACCAGGGTGTATGCTAGTTCCCTGCATTTTCTTTGAAATGGGGTGGCTTAAAAAGCCGAAGGTGGGCTTATAACCCAAGTGGTTACGGTACTCTAAAATCTGGCGATGACATTGCTGCTCATCTGTCCTCATCTGTCGTCTGTCCCCCGATAACAACTTTTTTTTTTCCATCTTCACAATTGGATTTTTCAGCTTAAAAGGACAAGCAGATATTATTTCATGTTCTTTTTCTTAACCTTCAGTAAAAACAAATCGATATTGGAGGAATCTAATTCAAAATTGAATTAATGTAAACTTAGTCCTCAAATTATACTCCATTTAATATGTGTACATTAAGGGTTATGACCGCTTTTTCTTAAAAAAATCAATCTTAAAATATGAATTTGGCAATAACCTAACTTTAATATCATTGACAGAGTAATTGTGGGCTTACAATAGTTTTATCGTCTCTTTGGTAGCCAATCCTCCGAGATCTACTCTATTGAACTCAATGCCCAAAAATCCAGTTTGTGCCACTTTTCGTTATGTTTAATGTAAAAGTGGTTAATCAAGCGTCGACACACCTTGCTAATGGATTCAAAAGTAAATGGATGAATGCACATCAAATAAAATGTTAATGGGCGTGAAAATGTATACATAATTACAGCTTTTTCTTAAAACAGTTTAAGTCTAAATCTGGCTCCCTTGATGTCTTCAAACTCAGCATCATGGTGATAGTTTCCCGTCCCCCCGGGTTCCTTTGGAAAAATCAATCCAAAACAGCTGATCATCAATCCAGGTTCATGAAACCACTTCATAAAACTTGAAGATGGCTACACCAAAGCAAAGTTGGAATTTGTTTACATTGGTTGAATATTTAGGATGGTTGTGATTAAGACATATGACAAAAAAAATGATGCAAAATTATTTTGAAATAGTAAAATCACGATATTAAATAGAAAACAGTTAAAAACTAAAAAGAAATTTTGCCTACTTTGACAGTATCATATGAGGTATCAAATCTTTTGTTTGTGGTTGGATACCGGCTAGTCGGCATCTGCTGCTCTAACTATTCGATGATCATCCATTATGACACTGCCCATCACGTCGCAAACAAAAATTTCATCTTGTTTACATTTGTTTACAATACCTGGATTGGTTCAATTCATGTGATGACTGTGTTTTCTCTTGATTGTCAACTCCGCCATTCGTCACTATGGTTGTTTTCCTTCATCCGTTCTCTGTTGCTTGCTCACTCGTTGTTCCCGACAGCTTCATTCATATTCGTTGGTTTTGTAAAAGCCCTCATCTCTTATTCAAGATTGTACTGAATTTTCCAGATGTGGTCAATGTGTCGAAGTGGAATCCGTCTTCATCATCATCCAGCTGAGTCTTCAGGAACCCTGCTACACTATCGACTTCACCTTTTCCATGTCCTGAGGCACTGAAACTTGCTATGCATGATATTCCAAGTGCTTTCCAAATAAGTCTCCGAGTTTCGGCTCTTATATTGGGCTGCACACCCATCAGTGCGTTTGGTTAATTGGTAGTGAATTGTTGAGTTGACTTGCATTGATTTGAGGGCTGATGTCTGAGATTTTGTGATAAACAAAACTGAAGTCATGCACCAATTGTCTGAATTTTAAGCCAGTATTCTTTCACATGACTCTCAATAGTGTCACCAGAGGGCATGATGGTCTCCGCAGTACACAGATGATTGTCACTTGATTATGTCCCAGTGCAAAGACTGTGCTTCCTCATTTACCATCATTGTGTACTTTCTGAAAATCCATTTCTCGTACTGCACATGGTCTTTGGGCAGGTTTTCAATCAGTTACTCCATGTTTTTCCTCTTGGCATTTTTTCCAGTGAAGATTGAAGTGGATATCCTGCAAATGTCCCAAAGATGAACCATTCTGTTGTTGAAGGGTTCATTGTACTAGTTCAAGATGCTTAGCTTCTTTCCCATAATGTTTTGTGTCCAAATATAGTCCAAATAGATCAAGTCACTGATTTAGCCATCTCTGTGCTGCATTCTGTCTCTGAAAATATGACCAAGGGCAATCTGTAGAAGTACTCAAACTCTCTCTCTTGGATGATGCATGCATGTGCGTCACCATTTCCTCTCCTGAGAAAGAGCAGTTTTGCCTCCACCAGAGAAACACAGTCACATATCTGTGTCTTTCTTCTGACTGTTAGAGGCAGCGCATTATAGCAAACCATCACTATGCCATACTTTTTGAGTCACCCTCTGACACATACTGCTATATGCCCACCAGTTTTCGGATGTTTTCGTAGAACTTCCCTTTTTCAAATTTCATGCAAATTTGATTGACCAAACATGGTTACATGCCTGCATTTGAACATGCACACTGTTGCTGCTGTATGCCCACCAGTTTTCTAATGTGTCCGTAGAACTTGCGGGGCAGTGTAGCCCACATGTAGGGTATTCACCTGTTGTGTAAGGGGTCCCCGGTTTGAGTCCCGGCAAGGCCACTTGTTGGGATTTCATTCCTGGTACTAATCTGGATTTGGTATAATAGCTATTGATTGAAACTGGAATATGGTCTCCCCAGGGTTCATTTTGGACTTCGATTGAGAATGCCCTACCTCAGTAGGGGACGTTAAGCAGTACTTTATCTGCCTCAGTTGCGAAATTTACAAGCAGATGCATCTTGCAGAAGTAGTGACATGTCTGCCATCATGTTTTTTGAACTTGCGATAGACGATCCCAGTTTGCAACAACCTTAGGAAGAAGGTCCTCCCTGAATGCTTCAGTGAGCGTTGAACTCGGGTTGGTGGACCCTGGTCCCCCATTGTGTTTTTGAGTGACGTCACCAATTTCGTCAATATTTGTTGAGTTCTATTCTTTGGTGAATAGTGACGGCCTCGGCAAGTTCACCGATTGTTGTTTTGAAGGCCTCTAGGTACGTATCAGCATCACCTGCACCAACCTCTGTAAGGCCGATTGTTAACTGCTTTCCATCCTTCAACGTGGTCTGGAAGCCTTGGTAATGGCGATGAAACTTAGTCGTAGCATCTATGAGGGTGTTACCTGTAAGATTTGAAGGATCGACACCTTCCAGTAACTTCTACAATTTGATGATTGGCCGCTACAAATTTACTTCACTTAAAATCCTGTGTAGTGTACCTGAGAAGGCAGGCTACAAGTCAGGGATTTTTACAACCATTAAGTTTTTGCACACTGTGGTCAGCACCTTGCCTACCTTTGACATGCTGACATTACCTGCTGTCAGAAGGACATTATGTTTTCTCTCCAACTTCATTCACACATCGACCACCTTCAAAAGTATGAATAATATCACTCTCAAGTAATACATTAAGCTGTTGTAACTCCTGTATGCGTACATCACTTTGTTTTGAAGCTTTTAATTTTTGCTTCATTTTGAGCAACAAGACTCCATGACCTTTTTCAGCCCTTCGCTTTACCACCTTAGAATTTTTCAAGGCTGGGCCCCACTCGCTCTTTCAAAGCACTTATCCATCTTTCTATGCACATGGATATATGTCATCTTTTCAGACACTTGTTTTTGCATTTCTTTGGTATTGGTCCTCTATGTGTTTGAATTTTTTAACCTTTTTGTCGTGCTTTCTGCATCCCTTTGAACTTTTTTAGTGAGACTTTTAATTCTTTTCATTATTTTAGGTATTCAGGTGCTTCTTATATCTAAGGGGTTCAACAGACTTGACAAGGGCTAGGCCTTGGTCACAATATTTAAATCTAAAAGCCATTAGTGGAATTAACACTATTTTGCAGTGGGGTTAACTAATCCACTAATCCCGATGGATTTTGAATCAATAATTAATCCCAATTATCACGATCTTCTTAGACGTATTGAACTAAGGGTTTAAGAAGAGATTTGTAATGTACTGAGACGGTTTCCCAAATTACGATTGGAAAATCAGCCAATCCCCCCCCCCCCCCCCCCCGGTCTGGCGAGCCTAAAATAAATATGAGGGCACAAGCATACAGGTGAGCTGAGCAATTTCTTCGTGGGAAGCCAATGCAGTGAAATGTGGTAAAAAGTTGCTGAAAATCACCTCATGTTTCATATTGTTTGAGCTAAATTGCCTACCTCATTTGCAGTGTGCATGTTCAAAGTAGTAAAGCAATAAGGTACCTTGCATGTCATGTTATTAAAATCATCCTTTTCCAAATCCATCTCAAGCTGGACACACTTGGAGTTGGAAACCATTTATCCACAGAAGTTGTCAGAAGCTTCTACCTCATCTTGGGCATGGGGCCCCACTTCAGTGTCCCCAGGCAAAGTGGTGTGGTGGCTCACAACAGTGTTTCACAAATGTTTTCTAAGTTCATTCTGTAGACACTTTGATGGATGCAATAACTGTTGTTTTATGATTACCGCCAAAACAGGAAATGTCATCAATGGCGGATCCAGGATTGAAAAATGTCAAAATTACGGGGAGTGAAAGGCTGGAACTGAGTTTGCCAAAATAGCTCAAAAATGGGCTGATTTTGCAAGGAATTTGCAAGATACAGAATTACCGGTAGGCGCACGACCCTTCCGCCCCCTCCCTGGATCGTTGCTGGTCATCAATGTTGTAAGTTGACACTCTATTGCCAGAGAAAGTATCAGTGGTTAGAAATTCTCAATTCTGTGATGGAAAATAGAAGGCAAGTCGTTATCTTCTGTGGGCACACAAAGATTTCCCAAGAGAAAAATCCACTTCATGGTTTGAGTGCTTGTTTGGAAGAACCTCTTAGCACTGGTATTCTTTACCATAAAGACCTCCATGGATGGAGGTCTTATGGTAAAGGCTGAGGGCAGGGGTAGAATTAGTAGCAGGGGGCGAGAATCAAGTCTTGATTCTCAAAAATGAATTTTGCGGGTATCATCTAATTCGCCACTGTGTGTTAATTCTAAAGTTTACGAGGAGAATCAACATTGATTCCCGCAAATCCATTTACGAGAATCTTTACGAAGAATCGATTCTCTGATTCTCGCCGAATCTAGCCCTGGCGGGTGGCATGGCCCACTGGTAGTTAGGGGTATGCATCTTTGGGGCAGGAGGTCTCGGTTGAGTCCTGGCAGGCCACTGTTGGGTTATTCTGTTAATTAAAATTAGTTATTTTTTTTATTTTTTTTATTTTTATGATTAAAATCAGAATTCTGTTCTCCCATGTTTCTTTTGGACTTCGACTTAAGAATGCCCCGGCTTTCGGAGGGGGGGGGAAGTTAAGACGTCGGTTCTTTGTAGATGAGGAATACGCCGTAATCGCAACCAGTTTTGATATAAGAGTGGGGTGGCAAAACCCATGGCTGTCTCAAAACCATTCTGCAACCTGGGGCATTCATTGAAAGCGTGGTCTGAATGCAGGAATGATCTGACCAGGGTAATAAGACATAAAATAAAATAGTTGCTGTTTAGAGAGCAATTCAAAACAGGTGTTAATGTTTCTGCGTTTCTTTGTCAAATTAGCTGATCAGTCAGGCTCTCATCTGCGGGTATAATTTGCTGTTCACTTTCCTTAAGTCTCCTCATCAGTGTTTTAAGTAGGGGTCCAGGATCCTTTTCTCTTCATGGAGGCTCCATGTCAAGCTTCTTTGCTTCAACTTTAATGTCATGTGTTCACTTGCCAGAGCAGCAATCTCCATTTAATGTAAACAATTTTGCTCAGCTTTCACCTTAAGTCTCTTATGCGTTTTTAAAGAGTGGCAGGAGGATCCTTCCCTCATGGACGGCTCCATTTCAGCCTCACTTGTTTCAACTACTTTGTCCGGTGTTCACTTGCCAGGCAGCAATCAATTTGTACTTTGTACCATGTACATCTGATTTTGATTCAATAAAGTCGTATTTGTTCTCAGTGTCTCCTGAAAATTTGAGCCCTCAAATCCTTTCATTCCCAAGATATAACCAAAAAACACGGTTTTAGTGGTTAACCTCAATATTGCACGGTATGAAATAGGGCTTTGCAACATGCATTATTGCGTCAGCCATCAAAACCGCAAGTTGTTTCCCACGTACTGGATGGGGTTTATGTGTAAGTGCCAAGCTTTCATTTCAAGTAGAAAACACATGCACATAAATCAGAACACACACCTTTAAGCTGTATGTTAACTCATTTTTGTATCAGAGTATAACCATGCAGGTGGTGATCACCAAACACCCAAAATAGTCGAGATCAATATTGAGTGAATTCAGATCACTCAGTAAAACCACCAGATTATCTATGCATACCATCCCTACCCAGGCCCCACAACTGTGGTTTAATCACATTGTCTTCAAAATATGCAATGAGGTTGTGTTTAATATTCAGAACCTGTCCAAAAAGTATACAGCATGACCTCATCATGTTTCTATCACCGTGCCAAGTTAGAATTCATTGAGTCCTCGGTTTAGTCTGTAGATGGATTAATCTTTTTCTTTAAAATATGCAAATGACTCATTAACATTCATACCCGCCCAAAAATATACAGCACATGACCACCTCATTTTCTATCACCAGGCCAATCTAGTTCATTGAGTCCCATACGGTTTAGTGTGTAGATTGGATTATGCTTTATCTTAAATATGCAAATGAGCATTAATAGTCATAACCTGTCCAAAAGTATTCAGCACATGACCTCATGTCATCCAATGTGTACTAAGTTCATGTCACTACGAAAGCATTTTTATGGCCCTATTAAAATTATAGTGTCAATCTGACTTGGGAGATGATTAAGATAGGAGTTACAGATGTTAGTCCAAGTTGCAGGAGATTTTGGAGTGGGGGGCCCTTTCATAATTTTATAGGGAAATAATCTATTGAACAAGTCGGCTCCAGAGCTTGCGTCAGATACCAACATCATCAAGCATAACCACGCAATCAATAAGCATTCAGCGCGGGGGGGGGTGCAGTTGTTATTGGCGTTGAACACCTATTGATTGCATATGGTATGCTGCGTTTGTTATCTGACACACTTGTTGCGTGCAGAATGTTCATCAAATTGTTTATTTCCATATATATTCAAGTATAATATGTGAGCCACGGTGTCTAATGAGGCTTCCTGTCTGCAAAAATCATTTTTGAGTTAGTAGGCAAATCTGAAGGTCAAAAATTTGTCAACTCTAATATGGTCTCAGATGTTTTTGCAGATATTTGTACCCATCACTCAAATTGAGAAAACCTGAATGGAAATGCTTGTTTGAATGTCTGTTTTGATGGCTGGTAACCACTGACTTAATATTTAAATACAGAAAGTAAAACTTGCGTTATCCCCCGGCAAGATGCAGTTGGAACGTGACCTGCAGATGCCTTGGACTTGTTTCCATGACCTTTGAACTCCTATTGCACCTTAACCCCAAGGTTGTTTAAATCGGGCTTAAAACTTCGACGGAGACGCGAAAAAAAACCTATACCAAAGTGGAACACAAAGCTACATGTACACTACGGACATGTGCAACTTCGCAATATCTCTACGCTTTCGGCTGGGGATAAACAAATGTCTTTTGAGAAATTGTATCTTGAATTTTTGTATTCCGTATCCCAATTTAACAAATCTAAAATTTATCACAACTCTGGATCAGAAAATGCACAATGTGAAGTTTAGGATTCCGATGTGAAAAGGTTGTTTTCATGCTGATGACGTACTTATGTACCAACCTCAAATTCCACAACACATAAGCTGACCAAGTCACACACTGTCGCAGTCCTTTGTATACACACACACAGTGATGATGATAATGACTACGAGCCTTAGAAACTACAAACAGGGGTGATGATATTTGCATGACGTCGCATAAACATTCACCTCACCTCCACATCAAAATCTAAAAGGACATAATGATTTTGGTGGCAAAATGATACTACTATTGTGTAGAATACAATACTAGAGTCGGGTCACCTATAAGAGAGCTTGACCTGAGTACCCTCTATACATGAAAAGACTCGACAAGTAAGTGTTTAAAAATACACCATTAACAATTTACATCATCATTTAATTTGTTTGAAATCTAACATCAAAAGCATCATATACACAGAGTGCACCATATCGGATGTCACTAAACCCTCGTCTCTTAACCTCAAGTGTGGCTTGCTAACTGGATTTCACCCCCCTGAAACCCAAAACAAGGAGTTTTTTTTTATTATTTTTAAACTCATCGGATTTCAAGAAAATCATGAAAATCGTTTAGTTCATGCGGGAAATATTTCATAGTCATTTTAAAATTAAAAATGTTGCATAAGAATGACAAAAATGTCCTTGTTTTGCAAAATAGGGTAGTTTTTTTAAAAAAAATGTCCTTGAATTGTAAAAAAAGGGGGGGGTATTTTTTTAAAAGCAAAATTGCCCTGTGTCCGCAAAATAGGGGGTAAATTGTCAAAAAAAATTGTCCTGACAAGTGCGCGAAATAGGGTCTTTTGAATTTTCGAATGAGCAGCGTTACGCCTTGGTTACAAGGTGACCCCCCGGGGGTCTTTTATTTATAGTGGAAAGGGGGAGGAAGGGTGTGTGGGCCCGAGAAGGTGGTGATTGTAGTGTCTGTAGGGACAGTTACGACCTAAAATGGCGACGGGTAATATAAGAGGCTTGGTACAAAAGTTAAAGGTGCAAAAGAATTTGAGGTACCCAATATTGTGTCATAATAGTAATTTCATATATATAGACACTCAATAGATCTCCTTACCATGTGTTGGCTACAGAAGAAGGTTTTAAAAGAGAGAAAAGGTGATTGATTTTTTGTTTATATTTCAATACAAAACATAGGCTGAATTTCGTATTTGTCCCTATACAAAATTAAGAAAGTCGCAAATTGGTGTACCAAAGGAAACATTTCTCGGCTTAGTCCTTCAAACGGGGATATTTTTGATGGAAAGATTACATAGGGTAAAAATGAGTACTTGAATTTAAGGGGACACCTGAATAGGTGATATGTGAAATCTCTCGTTGCCACCTTTCCACTATATAAACTTATATTTCAGGGCTTTCATAATGTTGAGTGAACATCATTCTAGAGCTGAATTTGTAACAATTTCTCTGGGGTGGGGAGAGCGTGGCCTAGCGGTTTAGGGTGCTTGCCTCTGGCGTAAATTTACCATCAAAATTCCCGTGTTCGAATCCCGGTTGGGTCGTGGGCACTTTGCCTGGGATTTATTCGGGTACTACAATTCTGGATGTGATCAGTAAATACCAGCTATTGATTAAATACAGAATACCCGCTTCCTCCTCCATGGGTTCCAATTGGAATTTGGGCAATGGATCATGAAGCATCCCGTCCTCGGAGGGGACGTTAAGCCGTCGGTCCCGGTTTACAAGAGTCCAACTTGTACATGTACGTCGCAGTCAGTGTCGAATAAGAGAGGGTGTAACCCCTGACTGTTCCCATCCGCCCCCGCCTCAAATAGCGGGCCATTTTAGGAGCCTGCCGTATCATGATCACGCGGCCACCGGATCAGCACACTAGCTGAACAAAATCCTGACACCACCACAAAGCCATAGCAATAACTTGTGGATACGAGCACACAGAAAAACTTGTGTGGAAGAAGCCATTGAGAAGCATTTCAATTAGAACTTGCCTGACTGTCCTTGCAGTCTCTAAGACCTTCACAACCATTTTTAGTACTGCGAATCCTGGAATACTGAGTCCTTGATATTCTCCACAAAGTGAAGGATAAATTTAGGTTTCGCTGCACTTCAGCATAGATGACATTGAGGTGTTCCCCTTCCATTGAAGGATGAATCCGGCGGGGGAGAAAAACCCTCACTTTATGGTGATGAGACAATTGTTTCAAACTTATTTTGGCTTTTGTGCCACTCAGCCCAACATGGTCATCCCTTCAAAGCAAATTACTGCAGTTACTGAAAGAGTGAATGCAATTTTTCACTCTTTCAGGTCATAAATGACACTGCCATCACCTTTTATTTTTTAAATTGAACATGCAGGCAAACTACTGGCCAAGATCTTTCTTGGCCATATGTCCTATTTCCAGTGCATTAATTTGAAATTGCTGGTCTTTTTTTTTTTGGGGGGGGGGTATCCATCAACTTCTACCCCAGCACAGTTTTCTCTGAAGTACAGATCTTAATTAGTGTCCAACTGTTGACTGTATTTCCTAGCAAGAAATCATAGTAGACCAGCCTATCAACTGTGTCACTAACAGCTCATTATCTGCCATCTTTTGAAGTTGTGACCACCTCTTAAGTCTTCCAACTCAACTTACATTGTCAGATGGTCATTTTCATATAGCACAAACTAATCACTTCTTTTAGATCACACCAGTACATACCGTGATAAACCGGTAGTCCCGCCCCCTGTAAATGGGTGTTTTTTTTTTGGTGACCCTCGCCTAATTAACCCTTAAAACTGAGAGAATGGCGATATCTGGGATGCACATCATGGTTGGCCTATCATATTAAGTATATAACTCTGTAGATATCAAAAAGGTTGTCCTTTGATATGTTATTTTGATCCGACAACCAATTTTAACCGCGTATTCTTACAGGAACACCTGACTGAAAAAGTGCTGTGACCCAGATCCACGGGGCTGCCTAGTCTTGGGTGCCAGTCCGCTTCGAAATTTTGGGGATAACTACCCTAATTTCATGATTGCTTGGGTAGGAGATATGATGATTCTTCATGCAGATGTTAGCTTTAAGTGTCTGAGATGTTCCTGTGAGGAGAAAATGAGTTTTCATCTCGCCCATTGTGTACAGGAAAGAATGGGAGCAGCGTTATAGGTAGTGAACTTGTAACATTGCTTGATTCTCCATGGCTTTTCATTGTCTCAAGAGATTTTACTTTGGTTTTGTAGTAGCATATTCACGTTTGCTCTCTGCTGCCTTTTGCTTCTCTGTATTTATTTGTCAAGCAGTAATTTCATCTCATGCCTTTCAGCTGCATGTTCCCTCCTTGTATGTTCAATAATCCGCTCAATATCTGAAATCTTGTTTTACTCCATAATTTAGCTGCTATCCTTCATTTCAGGATTAAATTCTGTGGTTGTCTTTCATTTTGGCAAGGAGTCAGGCTGAGATTTGCTGAGCATTTAATTCTTTCTGGAGCAAGGGCCCTGTCTGACACCACTGATGCTTTTTCAGTAAACAATTTTTAGACTGATACATGCAATTTAAAAAAACAATACACGTTTATGGCGGATGTACTGCTGTGGTGTTTAGAGTAAAAATGTACACTCTGCTGATTCCAGCACAATTTCGTTAACTTTAGGATCTCTTTTCACATCACTTTGGTAATTAAACTGTCTGTTATTAGACATGAAAACTTGTGCTTTCAATTTAAAATTCTCCATGACTACTTCCTCTTGGCTACTGAAAGAATCATTACACCATGTTTGTTGCAGCATTCTGAGCATTCTTCTATCTTGTTGATGTAACTGTAAACAAATCTGTGACAAGATCGTCAAGATGACCTGTACTTGGTCTTCAGTTAAACATAATGTCTCTTAACTACTAGGGTGGCAGTGCGGTTTAGTTCAGGTCCATCATGGATCCAACCCCGGGGTCCACACCTGGTCCATGTAACTGAGCAAATCAACTTGATGCACAAATCGGTAAAAGCCAACTGAATGTGTTTGTAATATCATGAAAGATGGCCTGATAATGCCTGGGTGTAACCATAAAAAAAATCTGGTACAACCCATGCATTATCAGGCCATCTAAAAACACACATGGACCGTATTTTATTGTCATTCTCAGTTTTAAACATTTCTTATCCCTAGAATATAGTGTGAGATCATTTTTAGATCAAGGGATTCACCAGCTTGTACAACCCCTTTTAAATATTAAACATGTGGAACAATCTATTTACACACAAACAGTCCTAACGCGCAACAATATACGATTATAAAAACAAAGTGGCGCTAAACGAAAAACGAGGGTGCGTCAACAGTATCATGTCGGCACTCTGCGATTTTACTGACAAACTTTTATTTATCACAAGTAATGCGGTCACAACTTTCCCACAGTGCAGACGCAAAAACTTCGAAGATGGCATGCATCAAAGCAATACTCTTGGGCCTCCATTACGCATTTAAGGCAGTCGTCATATTATAAATAGTAT
>JAMKCH010034885.1:0-59644 GCA_023653785.1 Ophioderma brevispina
TTCTGGGATGAAGATATCAAGGGAAACCCCAACTGTGAATTGGAGAGTTGCTAATTGAAGTTATAAACATAACTATCATTTAGCTAGATAAGCTAATTATGCAAGTGATGACCAGCTACATGTATTGGAACATGACTGTCTTGGCTGCTCTCTCTTTAGATTAGAAAGTATATTAGCAAGATCATTCATTGGTCCCTTGGTAGGATCCCCTTCCAAAACACAGATTAACATTTTTGCAGTCTTTAATTTTCACATAGAATGTGGGGAAATTGATTGTGGTAAATGGCTAAAGTTGAGTTCTAATAATGAGACATGATTAAATAATAAACAGTTTAAGTTAACATTCTGGTATTAAGGAGAAGGCCTACTTGAAATTTTAAAATATAGATATGTTTAAAAATAGTTTGTTAAAATATTCCCTCTCTCCAGAGGTTGAGTGAGTGTGACCATGCACTGTAGAAGGTCAACTTGCTAAAGTTGCTAAAAATTGGGAGTAAAATTTACACTGCCTTAATTAGTGAAATGGTTAACTTGAATGACATATACCAGATGATCAAGCAGGCCCTTTACTTTGAGCATTGAGTTTCACACTGTAAATACTTGCTAAATTGGCATGCATGTGCATCCACCATAGAAAATGTACAAAGGATGACTTCAAGCGAAAATTTCGGGACTTTTGATTGTAAAAAAAACGCTCCAAACGGACAAATTACACCCCGAGTTTGGGAGATCGCTCTAATGTCCATGACTCGGGTCTCTCCTACCCACTTCCAAATTTGGCACCATACACTAAGAAATGTAGCCCCTGATATACCAAATACACACAAAATTGGGACTACATCCTCGTGCGTAATTAGCTATAACCCTGGCGCTGCCAGCACAAGGCGTTAAAAAAATCTAAGTGAACAAATGAAAAGGACCAACAAAAGTCGCCACCACCTGTGAAGAAGCAAGATTAAAATCCGTACAACACACACACACACACACACAATACACCAACAAATAAAGTTAATCCATATGTTGCCTTCTGTCAATTCTTGCAGACGACACAAAAAAAGTTATTAGGGCAACATCTAAACATGGACAAGTGCAGGAGTGTGTTAACATTGGAAACAATTTACTATGGATTTAAATTTACAAACCAATGAATGATCAATCCATCTGTAGCGTACTGTTGACAGGCTGCCCACATCATCGCCCGGGCCTCATGTACCACTTTTTTTCCATGTTGTATTTGTATGATTCCACTTAAGCTATAACCTTGAAAACATGCAAAAAATATCATTACTCGTACGAATAGCGACACACTCACTGTACTTAGCAATGATGCGTAATGAACTCGTGCAATGTTGCTGTTGTTCTAATGACAACCCTCCGTGCATAACACACGGGATTGGAATGGAGTTATTATAGTAAATCCACCAAACCATTGCTGAGAATCATTGTTTTCGTTCTAATCAAAAAATGTCCCATATGTGTTTTGAAAAAAGATGTCTAATTTCAGCTACATAAACTCCGGTGAGCGATCCAATACTAGTATGTCCGACTTAAAATTGTTGAAACTTGAACGTTTACCATCGCCAAACCGTACATACGACGAAAAAAAAATGTAAAGGACTACCGTAACAAATTACAGATTAGCCTCAGGCGGCCAAGGGCAATATTTTTTATCAACGAGGTCACGCAATGTTGTAATCGACTCTCCATTGGTGGAACCGGGGCCAAGGGCAGCATGAACGAGATCACGTGGTTGAAGCGACAAATTGATTGGTGCAACCCTCCTCATTACTACGCCGGTGCGGAAAGTAAGTTGTGCATAGTAAATTAGCTGCCTAGCTCAAAGTGCCGCAGCACCGTGGGAAAATGTCTGATGCTCGCCAGAGCCCATCATATTGCAGCCACTTTTGCAGTGGGTGACCAGTACTACACCGTGGGAAACCAATTATGGACGCCGTAATATTGCAGGGAAGATCTATCGACGTCACGTTTTTCGGTGATACTCTGAATAGACGGCGTTTAAAACACCATATCTGATAGTCATCACACTAAAAGGAACTGCCGATCGAGGTCTAAAAGAACCAGAGAAGACACGGCGGAGAATTATTGCCAATTGCCAGACCTCGGCAGGGCGCAATCTAAATGCACGGCGCATGGTCGTGGCTTCACGGCATATTACCAATTTCCCCTCCCATTTCCCTCCAATTCTAAAAGATCCAAGCCCGGAAAACGCTCCGCAACGGCCAAACACACCGATTTCGGAGATGCTCTATGGAGACTTGACACCTATCCATCCCACCAATACCAAAATTTCATCGAATCCGATTCAAAAAATTGAAGCCCCTGATAGTCGTCACATACGAAATCGAGACCCGTCCATCATGACATAAACTAGCGCTGCTATAGCGCGAGTGGAGAAAAATATGCCAAAGGGAATCTTTAATGCAATACGAATTTTTTTAACATTTCCCCACTCCTGATCCGACCAGGGGGGCCATGGGGAATGAATTACTGTTCAGTACGGGTTTGTTGGCCCTCCTAAAATCTACCCACGTTTGGCGAATCCAGCTAATTTAGAAATGAAAAAATATTTTTTTTTTTGTTCTTTTTTGGCAAAATGTTACCTTTCTTGTGCAATATGATTTTGACATCCCCTACCCTGAGCGACAAAGGACAACCTGGGGGAATGAATTATATGGTGTGTAGGGGCTTGTGCCCTCCTACAATATACAACACTGCTCTAGACTCACTCTCTACGGCAGAAAAAAGTTATTAGAAACCACCTACTCTGACTGGCTAACACGGACCTTTTTTCATCACTTGAAACTACAGTACTCGTTCAACAGGGACAATTAGCAACTCAAAAGCGTAAAGGGGGATGTCTATATAGGTATATAACGTTTTCCTCTTTGAAAGAATGCCCTTCACCCCAACCCCCATATGCAAAGTTTTGTGCTGAAATTTCAATGCATTTGATGCTAAAAATGTGATTTTGTAACCCCATAGACTGTAAAATTAATAATGGTCAACCAAAATGAGGCACATTTTCGCCCATAACTTCCAAACCAAACATCCTTTAACCCTAAGATTTCACAGGGTAAATCAGAAAATTCTGTAAACCGCCAATGATGGTATGGACGGATTGCATTTTTTTATTCAAGGGTATGTGCAGCTTTGGGGTGTTGAATAATATGGGAAAATTTGGTAAATGCAGGAATAACCCTTTAATTGGTAAATGAAGGAATGACCCTTATTGGTAAACAAATGACCCTTTAATGGTAAATGAATGGTCCTTTAATTGGTATAGGATGCCCTTTAATTGGTATAAGAATGACCTTTAAATGAAGGAATGACCCTTCCGTAAAGGAACCCTTTAATTGGTAAATGAAGGAATGGCCCTTTAATTGGAAAATGAATAAAGGGAATGACTAATTTGTAATTGATAGAATGACCTTTGAAATGTAAGTGGATGGCCCTTTAAAATGTAAATGAAGGAATAGCCCTTGAAGTGGTAAATGAAGGAATAGCCCTTTACTAGGTGAATGAGGGGATGACCCTGAATATGAATTGCCCTTTAGTTGGTAAGAGGCAATAGCCCTTTAATCTGTAAATGATAGAATTGCCCTTTAATTGGTAATAATGAAGGAATGACTAATTGGTATATGATAGAATGAGCCCTTAAAAGGTCAATTAAAGAATGACCCTTCAAATTGTAAATGAAGGAACTGCCCTCTCGCTGGAATGTCCCTAAAAGTCTAAATTAATAGCCCTTTAATTGGGAAATGGAGGATTGGACCCACTCTGTCACACCCAGGGGAGGACCCTGAGGAATGAATTGCATGGTTAATTGGTGCCTTCTGACAATATACCCATGTTTGGCTAGAAATATAAATAAAATGAATCTTGAATCTTTTCCCTCTCCTATAATACACATAAGTTTAGCTATTCTAGCTATCTTGAAAAACACATATGGCCAAATGTTGACTTTTTGTGAACTGTTGACTTTTTAATGATTTTTTTCAATGCACTCCAACACTATCCACACAATAACTTCTATATTTTGTCCGGCCTGAACTAATGAGATGTCATAGCTTTCGCGCAGCTATTATGCATGCGTATCTCACACGCTGACTTTGTACGCTCACGATCACAGCTGCTACTTACAGCGATTCGCATGTTTAAGACTTTGTGAAAGCTATGACGTCACTACACGTCACTATGACGTATAATCGGAGACAATGTAAAATTATTGTTACCCAGGACTTAAAACAAATGACACAGTAGAAACATTATATTCATTATAAATACTTTGCTTTCAAACATTGTGCTTTTATTCCATCATAATAATGTATGGACTGTTCTTAACATAGGTCAAGAAGTAATATTTCAATTAGCATTATTATATTACAACACAACCTAAGTTCAAATGTTTATTGTTATACTATAAAAAAAAGTTGCATGTCACAGGATTTGACTACATTGGTTTTACATCAATGAAAGTTCTGTTTACAAAAGAATAACTCTCTGATTCTGGTATACCCCATGATTAAAATCAAAATTTTAAAAACAACTTCTGAGAAAATTTGAAATGGAAAACAAACATTGCCACCAAATGTTGGCTGAAACGATTTGAGAAGGTTCACATGTCAATACAAAACTCTTCTTTTGGTTCTAACAACAAATTGGTGAATCTTGCCATAGTTCAGTCCAATTTTCTTAAAATGACAATGACTTAGTAACCAATCCCATAATGCATTGCAATATACCTATACTGTACTGTACTATACACATGTCAGTACTTAGGATTCCAAAAGTAAGAACCACAACACATTTCATGATCATGCTAAAAAAATTCCTTAAGTACCAACGCTTTGTGGGATAAATAGCAGAAAGTAAGCAATTTTATGTGTTAAAGGAAATATGTCATGATTCTGATATTTTGAAATATGGTATGGATGGAAAGGTTAAGTAACGTAGATTACATAAAACAAAATAAGTTTGACAATCTGTCCACAGTGTTGAGTATTTTGCCCTTTTAATTTTCGGCCCAATAGCTTACTCGAAAACGATCCGACAAATCCACATCCACAAATGGTAGTCAAAGTGATGACCTTCCATAATTTACGTCGTTTGACCATATTCGCAATGTTGCCCACTTAATAAATACTTAAACACAACAATGAAACAAATGTGTCATTCTGTAATTCCTTATTTCTAATTTTATTATTACTTTTCATTAACTTCCATCAATATTACAGTGTCCGCAATAACAATTCGAGTAACACGATGTTTGGTCATCACTTGTGACGTCACTAGGAGAGCAAAATTGGGCGCTTTTGATCAGCGAACAACTCCGCCCGTTTTTCTTCGTATGTCAAAAAAGCAAAAATTAAAAATTGCCCCCCTCTATTTTTAATTACATCAATTGGTATGATTTTTCGGAATTCGTGATGTTGTACTATATTTTATGAATGTAAGTCAAACTGAGCTTGACAAAAAATCTTGACATATTTCCTTTAAGAAATGTTTATTTGTTGGATCACATGACCCTATGAGGTGAAATTTTTTCCAAAACTGGTACACTGTGGGATTGACTCAATACACCCTCTGGTAATAACTATTGAAAGTCAGTGAAACTTGTAGCACTTAACTGCATACCATATTAAGCAATGCTAATATTCACAAACCACATGCAGTCCGACTGAGTCTTGATCAAGCTATCTACAATGTTATAATGCTTTCAGAAAGTAAAACATTGTTGGTGGTCAATTAGGGTGTTATGGCCCACATAGTTATATGAATATAGATGTGTTTAAGACCATAACAACCCTTTGTAAGATTGACCAAGGAAAAGAATGCAAGTTTGACCCCTTTCAACTCCTTTTAACTACTAATTGGCAGAAGTTTTTGAGCAACTTGAACAAAACTATAGCAAAATTATGACAAGCTGTGAAACTGTATTCAACCTAATTAGTGCTCCTCAACTAATAAACTGATCTTTTCCCACTTCTAAAAAACCATATGCCACCTTCCTTTCTTTTTTTGGCTGATATTTATTATAAGAGTTCGTACATAATGACATGCTTTTTTTGCATTGACCCTCTCATGAAAGCAATAATTTAAAGCCTTTTTAATAAGTTTTGGGAATTCTTTTGAGAACAAAGATAAAAAGATGAAACAGGTGGAAAGCATGCAGTTTTGTGCATTAAATTGATGGTTTGTTGACATTAAATGGCTTTCTTGTTTAAATTTATTAAAGTGTTTGTCATAATCCCTTGCACATGACATACATGTGTGTATCTCTTTGCGTGAACTGTGCTTACATGCAATCGATTGGTGTGTCGTATTGGCATGAAAGAGGGCACACATAGTTACATGTCCAAGGGATTTTTACAAATACTGTAGCCAACTACATGCCATCCAAAGGTACGTGTTGGATTATGGTTGGACTTTTATAGCACAGGTGCATGTTATTGATTAATGTCACTTTTCTGTCAGCAAAACTACCCAAGTATTTGTCTTAGAAAAAAACATTGAATGGAATCAAAAAGCTTGTAATAATACCAATGTAAACAGCTTCCCCCCAAAAAAATGTTATATCCCACAATCAGCTTTGAGAGCATCAGGGTACATCTTAATATTCAATACTCCTTTCCCATGTTGTATACCAGAATCATTGCGATATTCTCTCTCACAACTTTCACACCAATAAATGCATCAAAGGTGATTCCTGTTATGTTATATTCGGTAAAAACACATTGGGGTAAATGACATCATTATTAAATTGATATATTTCTATCAAAAAAAAGAAACATTAAAGACACAACATATTGACAAATAAATCAACCAATTTAGCCAGTCAATTAACACACCTTAATGGTCCCCAAACAAGACTGGCAATATGAAATTCTGTAAATTCTACTGTCAAAAAAGTATGCATTTTGCCACTATGGTATATCTCAATTTTCAAACAATACAAAAAATATTGCATGACCATATTCTGTTAACAATTCCATTTATTAAAATACCCTTCTATAGAACAAGTTTGCTACTAAAAGGTTACCCAAGCATCGTAGCATAACATGGGAGCTTGTTTTGGGGTTCATCCTTCATGTAAGACTGCACGGAATTAGCCTAGCACGAAATCTTCTATAAAAGGATCAAAGGAATACAAGTATTGTACAGCTTTATTCCGTAAAAGAGTCTTTACTCTAGTCTAACTCATGAATACCTTACACCAAGGACACACACTGTTTTTTGATCTCAACGTTTGCCCATCCATATGCAGAGTTGTAACAAACCCAGTAGACCACTTTTGGAATTGGCATATCACAAATAAAGAGAAGAGGTTTACATGACTTTCATTACAGCTCTGCACTGTAATCTCAGATGCTGTTAATGTTTCACATCTATGAATCTGGCGATCCCCACATCCTGTCCATTTGCTAAAAAATACAATTGTTGCTTTTATCACAATGTCAAATCTCCTGTCCTACTCCTACCCTGCAAAAATATAATACCTAACAATTATGGCTGGTATTATGAAAGGGAATCTAACTTCAGACCTGGTTTTAAACCAGGGTTAGTGCTACATGAGTGGACTTTGTTTCTTCCAACATGCTGTAACAGGTGAGATAATTCCTCATGGATGGGCTGGAAATTCCGGTTCATCCATGAGGAATTATCTCGCCCATTACATTTAACTTTCACGTATTTGCAAGGAAAAGGTAAATTCATGTAGTAAACAAAGGTCTAAAGTTCGACTCCCTTTCAGAATACCAGCCTACATGTTTACTGATAAAGATCCATTCAGGGCCCTCACTGTTACAACTTAATACAAATGCTATGATACCATGTCTAAACATTTGCTGGCCCATCAAAATTTGACCAATCAGAACTGAGACAATTGGGTGTATTTAACTGCCAAGAGGACTATGAATAGACCTTGAAATGGCACTTTGATTTCATCCTTCTGTAGGGCAATCTCAAAGTTCTAGAAAAAAATATCTTGAAATTCTCTGTATAGAGAAGAGCGAGTAATTTTGATTATTACACCTTGTGAATATTCATGAACATAATCATGGCTGATTCCAATTACAAGTACTATTTTCCCTGTTTGAACTGTTTTCCCTACAACCTCGTACCCAGAGTCACAGTGAGGTGTAATAAAACATACTACATGGTTTACATCAGGAAAATATGGCACACTATTTTCCCCCTTTGGGTCAATCAGCCTTTGGGTTTTGGATGATAGGCCCATAGCCAGTACCTAAGGAAAATAGTGTGCCCTATTTTCCCTCTAACCATGTAGTATTTGTATACGGACACATTCATACATTTCAAAAGAAAATTTATGTTGTCAAAACCATCTTTACAGGCCCACAAGATCATTTGTTTGTTACTGCAATCTCTTTTAGAGAGACCAGTGAATTGCACCTCGAGATTTGTGATTGCTTCACAAGCACCATGCCATGTCGTCTATATGCCACAGATTATTATGGCACTTCATATAGCTACCAAAACTGGTACACCATACTGAACATTCAATATTTAATTATAAGACATACCATAGATAAAGCAAAGCACTTATATTTGTAACCGACTTCTCAAGAATTATTTGGAAAATAGTGGTCTGGACATTAAAACAATGGTACAATAATGAAAAAATACTCTACAAATCAAAAGCCTGGTTTCAAACCTACAATTTTCCATCTCCAAATCTGCATTCCTTGTAAAGTCAGTTACACCTGATAATACATGTTTTGACGTGTAATGTTGTCAATGTTTTTGCAAGTGAAAAACTGCTGTGCAGTCCTGTATGCCCCAAAAAGGTAAATTGTCTGATTTTGCTTTTTTCAATGCAACAACACCTTGCTATTTGTTTAAAAAACATACACACAAGTTGTTAGAAATTTAGAATCCTAATTCAAAGAACATGTCCTGTATTCATCCCATCTAGCACCCCCTTCAAGTTTATAAAGTAGCTAAGTGCCCCATTGCATCCAATTTTCACCAAATTCGGTCAAAAATCGAAATAAAAATATTGCCTATCATTTGACTTCTTTTGCATAGTAAATTTAGAAATCCCCAGTGAGACTGGGGGAGGGCACAACCTGCTTGATTTAGGCATTTGGGATTTCCAAACAGTAATTTATGGAATTCTTACATGCATTTTATATGGCAGCCTCGGTCTCTGTGACATTTCAAAATCACCTTTTAAACCTTAGTTCAATAATCTTATTAATATCATGATCGTTTTGGAATAAATTATTGACTTCAAATCCATCAGGGTTAGTGGATTAACTCTGCTTCAAAACAGTGCAATTTCCAAAAACAGTCAGATTTAATATTCGTGACAAGATATAGCCTTTAGTCGAGTCACCGTTTGATATGTATAAGAGCACCCTCCTACCGTTAAGTCTTTGAAATAGACTAGCACTCGGGATGCGCCGGATGTTGATGCCGATTTGAATTTAGTTGTTGCTGTTAGGATGGCATGCCCTACTCCCTGATGTGATGGAAACCCAATTAAATAGCATGTTAACTACCTGTATCAACATAGCCCTCCAATGCTTTCCCTATTATTGGATTCATTACTGCATCAAGTTTTATACAACCAAAACAGCATGGTCGCAGCATTTTGAAAAAGAGAAAATCAGACAACTAACTCATTTTAACCCCAATATTCATTCTGGCCTGGTAGCCACCATATGATCCGGCCTACCGGCCAGCCAAGTAAATTATGCCATTTAATATAATAACTTCATTCTGTACAATTTGTGTCAAGGCCTGTTACTATATACATTAGTACTCTACCGCTATAGTGTATCATCATCATCATCCTCATCCCCGTCCTCCTCCTCATCAGTCTTGTATGTCTGCACATGCCATTACAAAAAAAGACCAAGTAACGAAAGCAAGTCAATCACACATAAGGGCTCGTTACTTCTTTGTTTTTATCTGAAATAGGATAAGTAATACTTTCCACCCATATATATTGCCAAATAAAGGCTTCAAATTGTCTGGTAGAACAGAAATAGATAGAATGATTTTTTTAAGTACAATTTGGACAATATTTAATTTTCAATCAAATCAAATTTTCTTCAAGTAGTTTATGTTCCATGTTAAAGAAAATGGATCAAGAGTAACAACAAAATTGAATTCTTAAATTACAAATAGCAAACCAAACCAGCAAAGTGAATGGTTAAACTTGCATGTTGACCTTAATTCATGCAATAGAGGATTAGGGGTAGCGATATATAGTCTACATACATTTGTTTGATTAATTTTCAACAGGGCTAATGTTAAATCAATTTTTGGTCCAAATTATCAGCTGTGCTGCGCTCAACAGATTCATTCCCACAATTTGCAGGTTAAAAGCATTTATAATACTAACTGTAATACTCATCAATATAAACGGTAATAATTGAACAAATCAGGACATGTTTAGGTGCATGACACCACCAATTTTCATACCAAACAACTTGAAGTCTTAACGACCATTTGCAATGACATATTACATTTATACAAAATTCATTAATTTCATTTAAATTTCTCTTTGTGAGAGATAGTACTTTTTGGATAATAACTATAATCAATCTCACAAACAAACAAACAAAAAAGAAAAATCCAAATTTGAACAAAAATGATATATACAATGAACAATACAATATACAAGTTTCTCTAAAGTACAAGTTCTGTATAGATTTAGTAGCCAAGTCATTCATAGTTCACTACATGAATACAGTGTAGAATAGAAACACAGATGGTGTTTCTAGAAAGCAGTAAGTCAGCCACATGAAGAGAACTAAAAGAAATATATGAACTTGAGGGTCTGCACTTTGTACTACATTTTATTAACCAATGTTATACATGGGACTGTGGGCTTGAGGGATATATAAATAACTTCCAAATTTCACCCAGTTTTGTCATTATAACTACATTATTGTATCATATCTTGTTGTATATATTTCATATTAGTACAGGTTATCTGTGTTCTCATAAGCTGCTGGTAAAATACTTCAACACAACTTTGAAGTTTGGGGCTTAATATATCAGGTTAACTTCTGCTGGTACATGTATTTTATTTTTTGCTAAGGATAAACCAATTTGATGTCTATTTTGATGGCATTACATGTGAGGATTGACACACAAATAAAAACGGTTACAAAACAATGTTCTGAATAACATTGTTGGCATTGGGATAGACAATCATCCGTTTTGCCATGATTGGTTAAAAGTGAAAGTTGGAAGCATCTAGAGGAATTAACCATTTTTACCCACCCAGATGTGTGACAAATCACTATTTATACAACAGTTAATGTATACAACAGTTAATGACAAGCACTGAAGCAACCCTGGAACGAAAATTTTTCTAGGACTGCAACGTCACGGGAATCGAACCCACAACCTTCAGATCACTGGATGGATGCCCTATTCACTAGGCTACCGTCTGTGGACACAGACAGTAGCCTAGTGGATAGGGCATCCATCAAGTGATCGGAAGGTGGTGGGTTAGATTCCTGCGCCGGTGCAGTCTTACAAAAAATTTCCTTCTAGGAATCACAGTCTTGTCTACTCAAATATTTAAGCTGTAAATTTGTTGCACTTTTGAGTTTACTGTACAGGTTCACTCTGTCATAATTGATGTAGTTTGTGGAAATTGGCGAGATCCTTTGGCATCTTTCCTTCAACAAAAGACATCAAGACCAATTTAAAAATTGTTTACTGCATAGTTTAAATCAACTTCATGTCTCAAAAAGTCTTGTTGGGTGATAATCAAGTAGTGTATACGATACAAAAAATGGCCTAAAACAAACTACCAATTTAACCAAATTTGAGATGACAAAGAAAAAAATCACATGGCAAGTAAAAAATGTAAGAACTAAAAAGACCATGATTTGAGATTTCATGAAAATTGAAGTATTTTCTAAATCTGTTGAAAAGATATTTATAAAGCTTGTACTTAACTCGATCTTACCAGAAAAGAAGATGTCGACTTCTTTTACAGACCTAACACCTATATATGATATCTATCACTCCCCTACCAACTCAGGCTTGTAAGCTCAGTTGGCAAGAGCACCGTGCTAGTAATAAGGAGATTGTCGGTTCAAGTCCACCCAAGCGCACATTTTTTCCCCCAACACTTGTGCGTGCTGGTTATCTCTTGGGGGAAGATTAATAAATACTCAACTTCTTTACAGATCAAATTTATCAGCCTTTATGTGCAAATAGTGATTTTCCTCTCTATCCACGGATTGCGACAACTTAAGAACCACATCTTACAACTCTTAACATACCAGGATGACACAGTGAACAACACTATCAATGAGAGCCAGAGCACAAACATGCATCCGACTTCAGGGGAGCCAATTTGAAGGATGGGCGAGAAATTAATCAAAGGCTTGAACACACAAGCTGCCATCAGAACCTAGAAAGGTAACACGACAATCCTATGCTGGTGTTGAAAATATACCTTTTCAGGACTTAACCTTAAATGAGAATGAGTAACCAATGAACAATCCATGAACCACAATGGCCTATATGTCCCTTCAACAAAACCTTTCCAAAACAATTTTCAATAATCTCAGATAATTGAATCTAATTTTATGGTGATCCTATTTTCAGTTGATAACAGAAAATATTGCCCTCACCAAGAAAATATCAGGTTGTCTTCGACTCGCCCGATATTTGATCTAGGCTCGGGCAATAATTTCTGTCATCAGCCATCCAATATTATATAAATGTGAGAAGTTCATGCATCAGTTACTTTGCCATAGCTTGATGTGGTGATCACTGATGCACTGTGGAAGCATTAGAAAAAGATTATCCATACATAAAGGTCCATACCTCTTTATATTCAAAGCTTATGACACCAACTTTTCATGAAAGATCACAAAATAGAAAGCTTTATAAATAACATTAGGTACCATTTGAATTTTGACCCCAAAATACCTTTCAATTTTTTTTATTCACCCTGTACACTGCAAACTGTACATCATGTCCTCTCAAATCAATAAGCTATAGGATGAGTCAAAGCAGAAATCAAAAGCAAACAAATATACTTCATATAAAAAATAATTATGTAACACCATTTATTATGAATTGGAAACTCATGTATTAACTTACTTTGAAGGGAGAAAATTATTTCAATTGTTCTACCCATCATTACTATTTAAAAAATTTCCCTATAATCAGGTTCCTCTAAAATTCCAATTTCAAGAAGCATTGTTATGACACCAACTTTTCAGGAAAGACCACAAAACAAAAGATCTTTAAACATCACTAGCAGTAAAAAATCTCAGCTTAAAAGTAAAGCTCATAAACTTAACGGAAACCATATCTTGATGTAGAAATAGCGTTTTTATTAAATTTATTTAATACATTTGTTGAATGTTGAAACAAGATTGTGTCATTTTCTTTGTTGTTCCAAACAGTACAACACAATAAAAGACTGATTTTTTTGGGTGATTGAGTGTAAATAGCAATAACATTTTAATGGGTAGAGCAATTGAAACATTTTGTTACTCAAAAGTAGTCCAATAAATATAATTCATAAAACAAATCCAATTCATAGTTAATTTTGGTGCACCTTTTTAATGCAATTTATTTCTTTGTTTTGGATTTTGCTTTCTTTGACCTCACCTGTACCTTTCAGTTTATGAGCAGGGTTTACATGGCTTGGTGTGAACCAACAAAATCTCAAATGGAACAAGCATGTAAATACTTGTGGTAGTGTGTAATGCAATGTAATAACGTGTAAATTAGATGATCAGGCCAGTATTAGCAACTGCCTATAGTACAAAGATACAGAGAACAGCTTTCAAGTATAACCAGAAGTCTAGTAAGTATCTTACGTTATGTGTAACATATCTTAAATTAAAAACCAACTATATCTCATGTAATTGAGTTTGACTTGCCACATGTAATACAAGCACAAAGCAGTGTCAAGTGTGATATTATCAGGTTTTCTTGTTAATAATGATTAATAAGAAGAAAATGGTGAAGACTACATGTATATGATCACCATACAACGAGGTGGCTGGTATAGACACTATGAGCAAGTAAAATCTCAATTCCCTTGGCACAGTTCAGTAGCTTTCATTCACTAGTATTTAGAAAATACACCCCTGATTTTGGGGTATGCTATATGATACCCCAGATCACACAAGGTTCAGTTCATGTCAATGCATGTACAAGTACAACCCACTGAACTGTGTCCTTGGTGGATGCATGAGCATATTGTAACTCATAGTGAGAGCAAGTTGGGTCCTTTCCCAATACAACTGGAGGGGACCCCATCCCACTATTTTGACTTTGATATAAAAAAGGATTCCTGTTGGCTCACAACAAGGATCTGCTATACATAACACTATGTTATCAAAAACGGGCAGGTTTTCATATACTTTTTTTTGGATTATTACTGCCTTTTCACAAAATATACACCATAACTACCCTTCAATTTCTTGCCTCAATTGAAGATAGCAAACACTTGTTTTATATTAAAAAATGCTTTAGAAAAAAAGCTCACAAAACAAAGTCTCTCTGCAAGCAGACAATTTTGTTTATCTGATTCAGATATTAAATAGCAATTTTTTTTTTTCATACATAAAACACGGTCGATACAAAATTTTGGCCTAAATAGGTTCACAGCGCCCAAACTGTGCTAAGGTTTGTGGCGTTAAAAATGACACAGTTGCAATTTGCAAGCCCATCTGGTCAGACAAAAACAAGAATGCAAAAATACATTATCAACATTTTTTTTCTCAAAAGTGGTCACATGGATTTGCAAATCACAAAAATCGGCTGTGCAAGTTTCATTTCGTGGCTATCAAACACCAAAGAAGAAAACCGTTGCTTTAGTCTCCCTATTTGCGGAAATATGATCACAGACAAGAAAAAGTTTACTTACAACTGCATGGTGTGTGCTCCTAATGCTAGGTTTGCAATATCTACTAACATTCAAAGGTTCCCGGTGGTTACCTAATATTGGGAGGGAAAATGCCTGATGTTTGTGCACACAGGAAATAATCTTTAATCCTTGGTGAAAAAAATCAAAAAAGGTTTTTTAAAATTATGCATTTTTTTTTTTTTAATTTTTTATAATTGATTAAAATGAGTCCAAAACAAGCCTAGTATCTAGGGTCAATGGTTTTTGAGATGGCTTCCAATGACCTGCAGGTGCATTGGGAAGCCATCTCAAAAAATCAAAATGACTTATGTATTATACCCATACAGAATCGACTATGGTTGAAAGGGTTAATAATTTTTCCAGACCTGAACAGAAATTCAATGTATTCAACAATTTGTCTCATTTTCAGACCCCTTACTGAACATACTTTAGTTTTCACCAAACAAAAAAGCAATTAAAGATAAACCAATCTCTAAACAGCCAATGATGGGCTGATTACATGCGATCTCTCACATTCCAAACCATATCTTTTGTTACGTCAGTTGCAACTTTCCCTCCCAAATACTAGCAACCACACTGGTTGAATATATTGAACAGACTACACAAACAGCACTTACAGAGGAAGAGCAGATATAATAAAACCTGCAAAAACTGCAGAGGAGGCCATTCCTGATCTATTCCACAATCTCCCTCTTTGGAAGGCATGCAGCAAATGACAATTTCTTAATCCAGCAGGGAGTTCAAACCCTCAATCAAAAAGAGCATATGGGCTTAGTGCAAAAGGTTTTTAAGTGCAATAGCTGTCAGGTACTATATCATATCTGTACAATGCAAAACTAGATGTGACATCACAGTGGCATCTGCAGATGTTTACTTGGATGATCATCGAAGGAGCTTTCTTATGAACCACTGTACATTTTAAGCAACAGACCTTTTCAAAAAAACATTGGAAATGTTCGAAGCAAAATACAATGTATGCGAGCATATAAGGACGCTCGTGTACATTCACAAGCACTTGCCAATGCAATTGTTGCATCCAACAGTTGCGTGTGATGACCAGTTAGGACGCTTATCGGGGTCATCATGTTTGGTAAATTTCCTTTTGAAAAGGTCTATTGACATAACCACTTGCACTTATGACCTTCATTGCATCATCTCAATGACCTGCACTCTGACATAATGATTTCCCTGTTGAGAAAAACCTAGGGTCTTCTTCCCCCTACCTGACAGATAGAGCCCAATCATTTAAAAATGCCAGATGGAATTTAACAGAGTGAAATAGGTATTAAGTTTGGATACAAATTCCTGTTTGTCCCTTCCATGGGGGGGGGTGAGATTTGACTGGAAATGCTTAATCTTCCTGAATTAATTCATAAGATGGTTGAAAATCAAACCACTCTCTACGTATGTCCTTAATTCCTTTCTGCAAATTGACAGCATTTTAAACCCACTCTTAAAGACGAATCAGTAGCGAGCACCTTTTTACTAATACCTGCATTTCAAGATACTGATTATATTGATATGAATGGAAAAACTGGACATTTTCTAAATTGATTCAGTCTATCCTTTCCAATGAATTGCAATAGCGGTGGACCCAGTTTTCTGAATTTATCACTTACATGCAATCTGCTTTCAAGAATAAAAGAGATACATTAGATACATTGAACAAGGTTCCGATTCAAAAGGTGAGATACTGGCTTGTGACGTCAATTCGTCACTGGCCATTCTCAGAGATGTGCTCTGCTCAATCATCAAAGCATGCATAGGTACCTTTTATTCTTTGGTGGGTTTGTAGTGTAACTCGGGCCAAATATTTCAGTTTTTCTAATCTTGGCTGTGGGAAGCAATCAGGATTCTTTTCCCTCTTGACATTTCACACAAAAATCTTCAATCTCAGACTCAGTTATAAACTGGTCTATGACAGTCATGTTCATCCTGTTGCCATTCACATTTAAGGTGGGGGAAGGGGGAGGGGGAAGGGGGAGGGGGAAAGGGTATCCATACAAATTTTAAGAAAACCTTTCAGACCCACATAAGTATGGATAAACTTACATTTTCCTCGCAGTTGTGGTCCTTCAATGTCTATGTAGCTCAAAACAGGTTTAATCTAGAGAATCTGGTTATGGTAGCAGCTCTAGATGGCTGTGTCACAAGATCTAATTTGGACCTGTATGTCATCCTCCATCTCGTAATGAATTCACCATAGCAGATTGCACATCCATTCCGATTTTAATGCTATTACTTATCCATACATCCACCTCGCGCCAAAACATCTTAAATACTTTTACATTTTACCAACCTTAAATGGCCTACATAAGTACATTATAAACTCCGTACTTGTCACAGTTGGAGGTGACACTTGGATCATCTTTCCGAGTTCCCTTCATTTTCAGCTCCTTGATCCAAGACCTACAATCATGGAAAAAAATGTTCCCACACTTTGCCCGATTTGGGGGAAAGTGAACCCATCTCCCACAAGGCAATGTTGATCCGAGTCATGTTTCATGCTGTCAGCAGCCTCTTCAGGTCCCCCAACATTGATTGATGGGGGATAGGGGAGGACATGGTAAAGAGGAAGACCCCTGATCACTATTGAACAATAACTTGCCCAACTGTGAACATGGGGACTGTGCCATACATTGTATCAAGTGGGACAACTAATTTTTTCCATGCTTGTAGCTCCTAATTTCCATTGTGTGTTGATCCAACTGCATGTAACAATTCATTGGGTGTAAATCGGCCAGAAGTGACCGTCCCATTTCTTAGCAAATAACATGCATTCACATTGGATTGACTGTATGATGCATACTGCATTCAAGTCAAAAGTTGATGTGGTGCCCATTGGTAGAGTCGTCATTCTCTCTCCCAAACAGAAAAGTCCGGGCCACTCCTTCCATTAACATCACAGCTCTCTGCTGCTTTGGTCTTAGCACAGTGCAGCAGTTATTGGTGTTACGCAGATTACGTAGCACATCACAACATCGTCAGCTCTTCTTGTTTTTGCTTGTTTTTTTCTGGACTTCAAGACAATCCTCTCAAAACATTACTCAAACACGTATCAGCATCCACTCTAAGTTCAGTCCAACACGGTTTCCTTTGGTATAATCACTATTACAGAATGTGACTGTATAATATATCCATCAAATCAATCAACACTGCTCTGATGCCTTCCAATTTTTGCCAAAAAAATAAGATTCAAATCAAAATACACACAGCATGGCTATCCCAAACAAAAATTTTCCTCTGTGGCACATGCAGGAAGCACTTTGGTGATGATTAAGTCTCTCTAGTATTTAATCTTTACTTGACACAGAAGCTGGTCAATTCTTTATAATAGCTGCTGCATTTTTAGTAGTTTTTTCAGCAAATATACATATACAACACAATAAAGGCACCCTCTTGTTTAGTTAATAACCTCTTTCTCTCCCTCTTACTTCCTCCTTTTTCCTTCCTGCATCCAACACTTGGCTGGTTCTGGGGGGTTCTATTGTTTGTCTAGTTCACAGCATGTTCGTATGACCAGTGAGTAGATATATGTTACAAGCTGCCTCTGCGTTTCCGGCCGGATGACTCTTGAGGACTATTAATCTTTCTGATCCCAGCAATGTGAACAGTTTTGATTTGTCAGAGATTTCTTGTGTAACCTGTCATAAAGAATGGTGGGAAAATAATATTTTAAGATAATGTGTACAAAGTTTGCTCTTTCTAAGGAAACAAGTTGGTATACCACTGTTATATTTTTGTACCATTTATTTCCAAGGAATACAACACAAGTTTGTTGGCACTGATAGGTATACTCTGTCCAGCTCGAAGTACGAAGTAGCGACGCGGGCGTATACATTGCACTGACTTTCAGCACATTGCACCGACTTTCAGCGCCCGCGTAGGCAAAGTACAAGTGCGCTACAACTGAAAGGCGGCACTGGGTATACGTGCGCGTCTTCACTTCATACTTCAGACAAGACAAAGTATATGCATCTCAGATCACCCAGGGGTTTGGTTTATTCCTTATGCATGGGGAAATCATTTAAATGTTACTTTGTTGATATCTCAATTTCTTTATTTTCATAATTGAAGAGGCCATTGCCCACAAACAAAGTAAACACTGGCATAGCAGAAAAAATCAATCTGGCATACTTGACGATAACAAGATAATTATACTAAAGTGCATCTTTAATACCGGACCTTATTTCTGTAATGTGCCTCGGATAATTTGAAAGCATAGTGGCAGGGGCATGGCGTGAAATAAATTTGTGCAACACCACTGAAGCGTAATTTGAGGTGTTATTGATGAAAAATTAGCATGCCATAAAAAAAGGCTTTTTTAAGTATTATTGAGTTTGATTTGGATAAGTACTATTGTTTAATCCCCTGAAGGTAAAATCTCAGTAGGGTAATTTTTTGTTTTGGCAAAAACCAGATGAGTTGGGGGGTCTCTAACCAGTTCTCCTAAATAAAGATAGATCTTATGAGAAATTCAATTTTTTCTAGTGCAAATCAGCACAGTAGCCCTAAGCAATATCTAAACTGAAATATACAAATGCTAAAACTAAAATATACCAATTTCCCTGTTCAATCTTGAGTATGATTCACATACTACCATTCAAAAAATTTCCCCCAACTTTTTAAGAATATTGGGTTGGGTGTATTGACCACACAATGGCTAAAAACATACACACATTAATAATTTTGAAATTGCAACTGATTATGGGGGAAGGGACCATAATGAGTTGAACTAGAATTTCCCAGTTCTTGGCTTTCGCGCTCGCTATATTCAAAGAATATAAGCTGTGGGCCGCCCAGCCTATCTTACAAATTGACCTCACATGACCTTTGACCTTGGCACATGACCTTTGACCTCCTCAACAAATGAAAAATCCCATGTTGCACCTATGACTTAAGTTAGAACTTCAAATTTCAATGGAAGTCAATTTTACATTTTTAGCCTATTTTTCAACTTGACCTCACATAACCTTTGATCTTGGCATGTGACCTTTCACCTCATCAACATATGAGGGATTCCATGGTGCACCTATGACACAAGTTTGGTTCCAATTGAACTTCAACTTTTCAATGGAAGTCAATCTTAAAAAAACTTAACATTTTAGTGACACATGCACACATACATACACACGCACAACAGAATACAAAGTGGTCCTGCCAGCTAAAGCTGGCGGCCCACAATAAAAGAGAAGAATTGTGCTGGGTGTCCTACCTCATTTGTTCTGAAACTTCTGCCTTGCATGCCATGTTTGTGGAAAGCCAACACACTGTCCTGCAGTACTACAAGGTTCTCCACAATGAAATCAAAGTGAAGTTCTGACGACAGCTTCAGACTGGACTTGGGTCTGCCGCTCTGGTTCACTACTTTGACTTCCCCTGTGGATGGGGGTGATATGGCAATTGGTTAACTATGACGATACAAAGTCGGTTCAGCTGTAACACCGTTTGGTTCCTGTACTTAATGCTTTTAACAAAATTTGATATTGCTATCGAACAGACACATACACACACTTATACAGCAGTTACAATTTTTAATGTCTGGGCAGACAATATTGTACCTTAACTTTGCAGTTGAACTTACTGCCATTAGTTGGCAATAGACTGATTTTAGTGCAAGCAAAATTTTCATACAGGGATGTTAGTGGGCATATCATTAATTTCCTGAAAATTGATTCCGCCCTTGTCTCAGCGGCCAAACACGACACTGAACTTTTATGCTGGAATCGTCCAAACGAAAGGCTACAGAAGTTTTTAAAGGGGTACAACCCCTTACCAAAAACATGGATATGCTTTTTTATGCTGAAATAACATCACCCAAGTCCATAATTGTATTTTTTTTTTTTTACATTACCAGAATGTTTTTAATTATGGCCAAATTTCCAGAACTTCAGAAATTTCCATAAACCTTACATCCCTGTTCATGGTATTTTCCAAGATCGGCTTTTTTCCTGCTGTTACTAAACGGCAAAGTTACGGTTCCTAAATTTTTGTGCTGGTCAGCAAGGCCTCAAAATGCTGAGTGCTGCTGACAAATGCCAAACAGTGCAGTGACAACCCAGCCAGCACATTTCTCTAACTTGTGTCTGAGAAACACACACCCAGCCACTCACCCACTAACATCCCCTCACACACTTAAATATACTTACTGTCATAGCAGACAATGACAGTGTCTCTTTCAATTTGTGATACACACACTACGTCTAGGAGCTTGTCTTCTGGTGGGTGCTCGATGAACCAGCTCGATGTTGAATTGAGGTTGACGAGGTCGAAGGACAAATGTCTTCTGTCGGGCCTGTTGATAGCAAATCAGACCCATTCAAGATTAATCGTAAATCACTGTATTTAGCCAATCTGCATGACCTTTTAGTATCATTTACACTTTGTAAATAGAGTTTACCCAGAAAGACCTGACGTCATTACGGCTGGCTGTGACAAAGGGCAGACTTTATAGTCTGCACAAGGTCATGCGTCTTGTTTTTAATTTCGCTAACAGGCCCTGTACATTTTGAGGCTTTGATTTATATCTATGATAACTCCAATGACTTACCCTCTTGCTACTCCAATACAAACTATTGGGAACTCTGCATCTGCTTTGATGAGCATTTCAAATACTTTAACCTCAGGAGGTAGTGTACATTCAAACACCTGAGAAGAAGACAGAAATCAGTGAATTAGTCCATCAATGGCAAAATGGTGAAAAATCTGAGGTTTAAACTTGGTTTGACTGGATATGAAGACTTATCTATATTAGCCTTAAATTAAAGTATTTTTCACATAATGAACCTTGATTGATTAGATAACCTTTGACCTCAATTTCTAAGGCAGTGTTTCCCAACCTTTTTGACCCGAGACCCCATTTCTTGACACCTGGCTTGCGGCGACCCCCATTACTTAAAATAATATATTCTCAAGTGGCAGGCCAAATTTTCAAGCTTGGGGAAGCTACCGGAAACTCTGAATCTACTGACCACAGGGAAGCAAGGGCAATCCTTAAAAATCCTTAAAATTAAAAAAACAACTTCGGTTGTAGCATTCCAAGGACATGGTGCTCCCCATTCCTAAAAAACAAGTGCACACAAAGCATGCAAAAATACCACTAATTTCATTATATTTTAGTGAATTTTGGTCTTTGATTGACATAGTTTAATTATCTTATTTTCCAAATCTGTTCCTGCCTTTTAGACAAGTACTTTCATTTTCATTTCGATTAACTTCACAACCCCCTTCTTAAGGGTCCGCGACGACAAAAGGGGTCATGACCCCCAGGTTGGTTAACTCTGATCTAAGGTGTCATTCCTGGTTCCCCACCAACATATCACTGTTACCTAGTTTAGTTTGAATTAAAGTGTTAAAGTGATAGGATGGATTGAACTTTTCAATCAGATCCATTGACATCGAGGTCACATTTCATCCCTAGAAAGAGACTCTGGCAGTGGGAAGATTGAACCTATCAATTCCATTTACATAGTGCTCGCTTAAATATATTTACTTTTGTGTGTCAACTTTATTGCCGATGGGATAGATTGAGTTTTCTAATCTATCCACTTCCATAGAGCCAACATTTACTCCCTAGAAATATACTAGCGATTGCTGTAATTGTTAACTTAAAGAATGCTCACTGAAACTGGCGTAACATGTGTCAATTGAATTGTATGACGGTTGATTGTCAATTACATTCAAATAGTGTACACTTTAAGTTTTTCATTTAACCTAATAGAAACCACTCACACCTTTTGTATACCATTTACCAAATTACAGTCACTGTACGAATATTTCAGCAATTGGCATTGTGCATGCTCTGAAATTTACGAAAGGGGCGGAGTATAGAAGTAGTCTTACATGTGATTCAGTACTACGGAGTCCAACCTACTCTACAATCACTTCCATACTGATGCATGTCATGGTCAGGGCATGATAAATTATGCCAAAGGAATTGAAAGTAACTAACATAAAATCACATTGACACAATATCTTGGGCCAGCATATAAACAAAATTTTCTATGTTACCAAAGAGACCTTGTTTCTTACCTTAACTTGTAGAAACTTATTCATGGGTTCATACCACTGTAAAAGTACTACTCCATTTGGCAGGGCACCACACAAGTACTTGTGATTGTTGTAGGGATTCCTCACTGTTTGCACATAGAAAAAAATGTTCTCCCATTATACAACTTGTAGAAATATATAGGACTTGAAAGCTTTAGTTTTTGTAATCATAGATCAGTCTGGCCAAACCTATCATCTGCACTCAAATCATACCGAACAAGGAATGTTCGGCTTAAAAACAGGTCTGCCCCTCTCCTTGTTCGCAGGTATTTTGTCTAATTCATAGTTTCAGCAAGTAAAGCCCACACTGCCTTATTAGGAGTCACCCCCAAAATAAATTGATTGTGGTTGTCGTCTAACCGAGCCAAAATTTCAGAACTGGTAGAAAAATGTTTACTGTACTAAAGAAAACCGACCCTATTTTGACAATTACAGATTTTTTCCAAAAGATTGGTATATTTATTGATACTGCAAAATTGACTAAAATATGCTTATGCCGACAACCTCTTAACCAATTAAAGCATATCAAAGTATCTATTTACCTTATGTTTATTTCAAGTGGGAATGTGCTTAAAAAATATTCAAAAAATACAATTCTATCAGACCAAACTTACATCCTCCAAGTGTTGATGAACCAAGCTTTTTTTTTTTGCTTCAGCCTTAAAATTTACAAGGCATTACTTGAAATTTATTTTCCCCCTTTTTGATTGACATTTCCTACAAAACATTTTATTTTAAGAAGCATATTGATTATTTAAAGCGCTAATAACAATTGATTGAAAAACTGTCCTAGTAGCAGTTCACTGTTCACATCTACTTCTATTAAATAAAGTTGAATGACACTCCACCTGAAATGATCACTGTATTACTTGCAATGAAATAATTTCCAAAACATATTTGGTTCATTTTTGGCCAGAGGGTGTTTGGAATCAATCCCACAATGCATTGCAATATGCCTATACTGTACTGTACTAAACACATATCAGTACTTAGGGATAAAAAGTGTTCCAAAAGTTTAAGAACCACAGGAAATGTCATGATCATGCCAAAAATCCCTTAAGTACAAATGCTTTGTGGGTGAAAATTAGCATAAAAGTGAAGATTTTTATGTGTTAAGAATAGGATTTTTGTGGGACCACATGACCCTGTTGAGGAGACATTTCCAAAAACTAGTGATTGTGGGATTGACTCAATACACCCTCCAATTTTTGGCGTACTTACCGATGCAGCAACGTGTGCATCCCTTGGTATCTGGAACCTTGTGGCTGACAGCAAACTTTCTAGGTACCAGTTTATCGGGGATTCGCTGTAGCTTATCACCAAACCTACTAGGCATATGAAATCTATGTGGATTTTTGTCTATTAGTGCTATTAAGTTGTGCTGGAAGATAGTAGGGTTCTTCCCTGTGGAATAAAACGCAAACAAGGAAAACATTTTCATTGTATATAAAATTTAGAGTCGGTTATTTTGTTTTCGTCTTGGTACTGTACAGGTACTCACAATTCAAAATTTTAAAGTGCAATTTTACAGTAAAGAAGGAATCTATTTATATTTTAAAGATATACAGCCATTTCAAATGAGAGCAAATTACACAAAAATGAACCCTAACAATACACAATGCGCATAAAACGTATATAAACAGGGCAAGCATTGCAAATCATTTTCCCCCTTTCATGTCTTCCTCTTTATGCTAAAAAACTCATTGGCTGGTAATCTGAAAGGGAGCCTAACCTTTTAGTCCTGGGTTTAAACCAGGGTTAGTCCTACAAGAGTGGACCTTTCTTCGTTTCAAAATACTGTGAAGTTTAATGTAACAGGTGAGAAAATTTCTCATGGATGGACTGTTATAGCCCATCCATGAGGAATTATCTCACCCATTATAGCACATTTTAGAGTATGCTAGAAAGAAAAAAGGTCCACTCATGTAGGACTAACCCTGGTTTAAACCCAGGACTAAAGTTAGACTCCTTTTCAGAATACCAGTCATTTTTTTCTGACCATAAGTATAAAATGACCACCTCATTCTCATTCAAGGTTTAGGTTAAAAGCCTGAATATATTCCAGCATGAGACAGTCGGCTATGGTAGTACTTTTTCCCCTAAGTATGGATTTTTGGATGTTTTAGATTGGTTTACATGTAATTAAACTTAACTACTTAGTTTTGCAATTGTAACACTTACCTGATAATGTCATCATGACATTATTAATGATGTATAGCCAGGTAGTTTTTCTTGGCCATACCTGTTTCAAGAGATAACAGTAACATATATAGTGTACAATAGATAGACCTTTTCTTATTTTTTATTTAAGCTTTCTTTAGGCAGGGTAGCATATATATTAGTACTTAATGAAATTTACCAATTTCACGATATTTTTTTCTGTGAAAACTACAATTTCATTGCATTTACTTTTTTGTGCTTATTTTATTATCTTTTGAAGCTGCAAACCTTATGAATTACCAGTGCCTTTATTTCATTTGAATACTCAGCAAAATAGTAATGACATCCCAAATTTAGTACCAATATCGATAAGACAATTACCTGATCCATGACTCCTTCATGGATTTGTGTGAGATTAAAACAGTACACACCTTCATCACACCCAAAGATGATGAATTGATCTGCGAAGAAAATCAACAAATAGTATTGATTTGGCAATTTAGCTTAAAAATGCATTTGCTTGCTTAGGTGTCCACGATCCTAAATATAAAATGTGTTTGTTCACTTTTAAATTTCCTAATAATTTTTTTAATAAAAATAGTTTGATGCAAATAGCTGGGGCTGATTTTAATTTTCAAGTGTCTACATGCCTAAAAAGTTGTTATAAATGAGCAAAAAAATAAAGAACGTTCATTGCCTTTTATGCCCTCAAATCAGGCTACCAAATAACACACTCCAAATTGCTGTATTTTACAAGATAGAAGTGCATTAGATATGATAGTTATTTCATCTGATCATTAAATCTGCTATTTGTCAAACCATCTAATGATTTTAAGTAAACAAAAGTGGATTGAAAACTACTAAAAGTTATTGTTAATGTTTTATTTTTTTGGGGGGGGGTATTTTTATGTTTTAATGTTCTGATTTGGGCAGATTAAAAAAAATACCCATTTTTAAGGGCGGAATTGTTTTTGTTTTACATAGACAATTGTGCAGCAAACTTTATAAAAACATTCTGACAGCAAAGTGGTTTTCTTAGGGGGTTTCCATGGACACCCTTAGGTGCCAACCAGAGTGAAGCTGTGGGTGCTTGAGTGACCCTGCCCTCTGGGATTATTGTGATCAAGATTAGTAATTATCCATGCATTTCTGGAAAACATAATACCTCTTGTTTCGGGGTGCACCCACGTTGCTGAACAATGTATAGTAAGTGGACATTCGTTGAACACCTTGGAGAAACATGCTCCCATCTAAAAAAGAAACACATAGAAAGTCAGTCAATGTGGGTAGTTTGGCTTAGCATGGAACACATATGAGTGACAGACTTGAAGGATGTACTTATTAAGAAGGTAAACAAGCTGGTTCTGTTCTAAGTAATAGGGCATTCATTATCATGGGACTTACTTCGGGCTGTTTGACTATTTGCAAGCTTTCATAAATGTTGGCTAAATCCAGGTTTTGTTCTTTAAAAAACTTCTAATATACTACTGTCAAGGGCACAAAATAATCATGAATTCCCATAAAGGTTACTACTTCTGAGACCTAACCGTTAATAATTCTAGCTTTGATTGTCAATATTCTCATGAAGATCATTTACATTTGCCAGACTACTGATTTTCTTAACAGGTCAGGGTGGAAAGTTGGCTCTCTTAGTACCTAACCTGATCTTCAATCTCAATTCCATCACTCACTCCATCAAACCTGAGGGCAAGAGTTCCATATGTACCCCCTTCAAAGTTCTACATGTAACAAATTATTTTTTATATTTGGCCTTAGGGTTAGTTAGGGTGTTTGTATGTGTTAGGCCATAAATAAAAATAATTGTTTCCTATAGAATATAATCTTAAAGGAGGGGTACATATGGAACTCTTTCCAACCTGAGTTTCTGGTATCATTTGAAACCTTTTATTTTACTCAGGCTGACATCTTGCCCACTATGACACTGCAAGCTAAATATGAATTGCTCAGGCTTACCAGAATTCTATGGGCTTTTTTGTAATACACATAATTACCATTCACATTAAAATGTTATCTTGCAATCAGATAAAATTTTGGAAATAAGTTTTGTTGGTGATGGCCTTTTAATAAGTATTTACCTCAAATGGTGATAACTCATTCAGTTGTGTTTGATGTAATGAGACAGCATGATTTTCAACTATTTGTTACTTTTGAATTCATGCAAACCACTGGGATACAAACATCTCACATTTCCCTTTCCTTCAGTGCAACTCCTTTACTTGTTTGGGTCGCTTATGTGATGCCAACAAGCAAAACGAATCGTTTTTCAGGGACAATCAAAAGTCAGTTTTTAATCTCAGTTCACATGCCATTTTCTGGCTTCATGCTGAAAACCCCATCTTAATTAAGACTTGCAGTTCCAGCGAAATGGTAATGTTAATGTAATAAAAGGATGGTGAACTTTAAAATTAGGCTATATCTCAAAATCAACAGCAGCAAATGTCCTCATAGCTTGTTCTCATTACATATGTTCTTGCCACCTTCTATAGCTGTTAATTGATTAAAAGTCATGTAAGAAAAAACCCTTTGTTTTATTTTTTGTATTTGTAAAGCCAGGAAATCTCACCCTGATATAATGTCCACAAATGTGAAATTCTGATAATAAAGGTTGCCCCCCAACAACGAGATTTCAAGTCATCCATATTTCTGTAATATGTAGAAAACGATTTCATATACATAGACGCTCAATAGATCACTACCTTAGTTTGGTCACAGAAAATAACTTAAAATGACACGAAATGGCAAATTGTATATGCTTATAGTTCAATAAAACATAGGCTTGAATTTTGTATTTGCTCCTTACGATATTGTAAAATTTCACAATATTATTTAGTCTAAAAAAATAGCCTGTGTAGGTAAACTATAATAGAGTGTGGGCCTGACGTTTCATCCTAGCAGTGATCTTCATCAAAGGTCTGTTGTTTTGTCAGTTTGCCTTTGATGAAGATCTGCTAGGATCGAACGTCAGGCCCACACTCTAGTATACAAAGAAACAGTTCTCGGCCTTCTTCCTCTTATCATTACAGATGGGGATATTTTGATATAAAGCTTTACACCAGTGGCCAAAATCAAATTTTCAAATTTTTTCGGACCCCGTTATTTGAAAATCTCTCGTTGCACCTTTTAAGGTTCTGCAGGAAAATACTTACAGGGACCTTTGGTGTGGGGGGTGGCAAGCAATTGCACGCTCCTTGCACTGGCCTTCTAAGAATTCATTATTAGTTTTCTTGGTGGTGGTTGTGGCGGCGTCGTCAGTCTTCTGTGTTTCTCGCCATTTGTCATTGGCGCTCTGCCGTTCGGCCTTGGTTTTGCCGGAAGCGGGTGGGCTTCTCACGCACTTGTCCTCGATCTTTGTGAGGAGCTCCGTTTTGCCTATCTGCCTAATTATACGGACACGTGGAATGTTCGTAAAAAGATATAATAAAAAAAGATTTGACAACTAGCTTGAATTGGAGCTAAAAACTGGAAAGCCATTATAGCGCACCATTACCACCAATGTAGGAAATGAAGCGTGATGGCAGAGCAACAGCAGTTACTGGATTCCCTCACAAATGCACATATGGCGTGTGTGATTACACCGAGTAAAGGATACAGATAACAAAATTCAAAATTCTCATGCAATTTTTTTAAGTATTTCAAAATTCACATTGCTCATAAAAACCGGCTCAATTTGTTTTTAAATGGAAATTTGGAAGGCTATTATATATTCACAGACCTAGGAAATATACCGCAGCATGACAGTGTGAGTCAATTTTTTAACTCCTACTTCAATTGTCATCGAAACAATCACTTAATAGACCTCTGATCTGGTGATAGCGAGTGTTATAAAATGGTTTCATATATGAATATTTCATTCGTCACAGCTGATATTTACATGCAATCACTATACAATCTTGTTTACTGTGCTGGTTTTGGTGGTTCCTTTCAACCCTGACCTTGTCATGAGGACAAGCAAAATTGTGGGTACACATGTGTTGGCCTATAAGCCAATCAGACACAGGTCTTGAATGCACATTATTCTATGCACCGATTGGTATAACATGTTGTGCTGTGTATAGTTAGGGTTGGTTTGTTTTAGCTTGAGGTTGCAAAGAGTTCCAACAGATTTAGTGTGAAGTCTTAACCAATCAGAAGAGTGCTGTTTCTACGGTGTCAGCAGATACCGTGTGTGAGAAACCCACCTTACCTACCAAGTTGCTAGGCTATACGATTGTTAGGTTAAAAGCAAACAAAAACTGTCTAATGCACGGGTAGACCATTTGGGTATCCTTACCATCCAAGTTGTGACCATTGTACGGATAATAAGGCTTTTCACACTTTTGCGATCGATCTCCCAGCGTAATTCAACCCGCTACCAATTCCATAGAATCTTTTGTAAACTCCTCGTCTGACAACACATATCGCTCTTGTCTTCCTCAAATACATCACACGTTTCGTTCCACTAAATGCAAATTACGTAAGAGTCCATTTGCCATGTTGAATTTCCTTACTCAGTCCGTTCAATTTCACAAGAACGGACAACTAACAATACTGTGCGGACACAAACAAGGTGACAACTCACTTAAAAGATGGCCATGGCAATAAAAAGGTCAACTACAACCACTGCTGTAATCCCCCTCAAAATAAGTATTTGTGAAAGAGCAGCTCTTAATCCTCCTTTGGAAAACTTTTATATCTTAACTAAGGAGTTATTGCGCATGCATGTCTAGTATTCAGAAAACGGCTGCACTAGTCTTCAAAAACGGCGATCGATCGCAAAAGTCGATCGATCAAAGGATCGGTGTAAAAAGCCTTCATATCACACAAAGACAACTGCACTTTCTTCCATTGAACACAAAAGACACATACCCAAATGGTAACATACCCATATGGCTTGCAGTATATGCAACATGCTAGAAATCATTTATTAGTGTCACCAGTAAACCCTGAAACCTCATTAGACTAATGCAAAAATGCAACAGACCTTGACCAATTAACCCATTCAAACACACACCGATGATTGATGTGACAGAATGAGATCCACTTACCCCAAATACAGATGGGTTTCCCCATTAGAATATATTGTTCCCATTAGAATATATTGTAATTACAAGATCTAGACTATGTTAGGAATATGCATGGATGGAAATGGTGTGAAGCTAAAGACAGAAACCAGTTTATTTCCAATAGGAATTATGCATTATATTTGAAGATTCACTGAACACAGATAAACTTAGAAAAACTGAACCAAATAATTATTTTTTAGGTGGCAATTTTGCCCTTTGTCTTCCACAAGCCAGGATCCTAAACATTGTGTTTTACAACTGATATAAGCAAAACTGCTTAAATTCTAGAAACATGACTGCAAACATTTTTAAAAAGTCCAAGGGTGGATTTTACAAAGACTTATACGCATCGTAAAACCCATCTTAAGTCAAACATTTGCAGTAATTATTTCTAACAGTAACTATGATGCGTCTGCTACGATGGGTCGTGCGATGGGTTAAATCTTTGTGAAATTCACCCCAGACACGTGTTATTAGGCAACACATACAGAATAAACTTATTTCTGCCTTAGCAATATAAAATGTTAATTTCATCCACAAATGCAATTGTTGGATTTAAGTTCACCATAGGTCCTTTTTACATTTTGTTAGCTCTCTTTTCAATTATTTACCTCTTCGTATTGGCCTCCCTTCTGAATTACACAAAGTAACAGAGGCATTTTCAAAATTTTCTAGGATATTTTGGATTAGCTTAAAGTGCATTTCATAATTCCAGCACCTTCTGTTTATTCATAGTTCACTATATATCCGTGAGAAGTTAATAATTCACAAAATTCACAACAGTTTTATTCACAACAAAGGTTGTGGATCACGAAATGCCCCTTTAAATTGTTCACAGCTGTTAACTTAAAGATGAAAAATAACTTTAACACTATAAACTTAATAGAATTCCCAAAATGGATAAAGCTTAAAATTAGTATCTTTTGTTAAAGGCACTATCAGTGATGCCTCCCAAAATAGTCAAAATATTTGAAATTTAAAATAGCCTAAATTATGTGCTAAATTATTTTTTTAAAAATGCAAAATGCCAAAAAAGGAAGAAAATAGCACTGTTCAAAGATATGAACTCCATTCAATTACGTGTTGAGAATTGGTCCGTATGGACATGACTATGGACCATGACTACAATATCCAGTTTTTGTCTTCATTAAGTTGCTTTTAGCCTTAAAAGCCTGCTCGTAGATTTATGCTATACTTGCTACAGACACAGGCAAAAATATGATTTTTGATTATTTTTTCCTCAATTTTCGGATTTGGCAAATTACTGATAGTGCCTTTAAATATACACAAAATCTTTTGAAGTATTTTCAGTATGGCATTAAACAAATAATATAATCAAAACGATTGCGATGTGGTCACAGAAACCAGAACATCAAAGATGCAGAAACCCAAGCATATGTCTGAATATGAATGTAAATTAAAATTCACAAGTGCCTTCTTCGAAACTTTTTTATTTTTGGCAATAAAAGTGCATTAAGAGCTTTCCAAGTCTTTATATATAGGTTAATATGTGAATTCACCCCCAGTGGTTGCTTCTGATCTGACCCAGTATAGGAATTTAATATAGTCAATGACTATGGTAAAATGTATGCATCATAAGCGAGTCAGTTTCTCCCTATTTGGTGCTAATCCGAGGTGTATTGGTCAATCCACAATTCACCAGTTATGGGAAATTTCAACCAATAAGGTCAAGTGATCCCATGAAAATCCTATTCTGAACACGTAAAAACCCCAACTTACCCTCCTTTTTAGCCCACAAGTGCTTGTACTTAAGTTTTTTTGCATGATAATGTTAATCGAAATGCCAGGCTATAGTAATTGGGTGCTTCACATTATTTCAACATTGTTTTACAAATGAATGTCTTTCAGTCACAAATGACACTATATTATTGATATCAAAGTAAAATGTTTATAATATCTTTCCTTATGTGCCGTCCATTTTTGATCGTCCCCCGCGAAAAATTGAAACATGATGGTATATAGTACATAGTGTGTCTTGTAATAAGTAGCCAGTGAAAGATTAGTGAATGCCATAACCAAACCTTTTCAGCTATATTCTGTTCAAGAATCCGCCCAGTTTTTAACGATTGTTAACTGCTTTTCTAATGGACACACTATATAATCCGACTTAATGACCAGGAGTACCCTAGAATTCCTTAGGACGCATTGTTTTTATCGTATTGACATTACAAGTCTACAACGTCACAAATGCTGAGCGACGTACCAATGCCAACATGGCGACCTCCTGGGGCAAACATTTTTGTTAATTTTGCTAATAAGGCAATCAATATTGCAGTAGATAGTTTTCTTTCAGACCGCAAGACATCATTTAACATAATTAAATTAAAACTTCTTGAACACTTTTTTATCCGCAAGTACTGACATTATGTTTAGACAGTACAGTATAGGCCACATTGCAAGCATTGTGGGATTGATTCCAAAACACCTTCAGGTGCCAATCTAATGTAGGTGCTTAATGGCCAGGCATGTCAATTGGTTCCCATTTCTTGGCCCCCACTGCTTGTGCCTGAAAATAATGAGGCCAGTGCAATTAAGCTAACCATTTCCAATTTGAAAATACATATGCCTACATTATGGATTTCCATGATATCTAACTATTTTACCTCAAACCTACAGCGCATTTCTGGGAAAAGTAGACGTAAAATAAGGATTCTGTTTTTAAAAAAAAAGAAATGCGAAAATGAAGTCAAAATTGAAGTCCCAATTTTCTCACTATCCACTCTGAGCAAAACATGAAGCTGTGACAGAATTAACAAATGTATAAATGGAATTCTTGACATTCATGTCAAACTTGAATGCCATTGCTATAATAAATGATTAACTAGATTTTTTTTTGGATAAAATGTAAAGCCAAAACAGAGAAATTCACGTAATGAAAGTTGCACACCACAGATTTGGAGAAACCTGAATTGTCCTTGAAAAACTGGGATTTTCCAGTTATTTCCAATTTCTGACAAAAAATATTTCAAATTTATCCTACCACTAAGTTTAGTTCAAAATGCATTATAATCTCCTGAAATTCTGGACCAAAAAGTACCTTGTAGCTTCATACGCCAATTTCACTCATCGCCTAGAAAATCTCTATTGAATTCTGCATACTTCCTGTGTGCTTGTTTCTGATGTTCTAGATGAAATGTGTTCTTGTGTTTTTAGTTCAGACTTAAAATGTTTCCTTAGAATGGCATAAATTCAGGCTTTTTGAATGGAAAACGGAAAGAAAACAGAATCGGTCGATTAGAAAACGGGAGGAAAAAAAAAACGTTGGTCTTTAAAATGTAATTTCCAGTATGTGCAAATCATGAATGAAAATTTTTCACAGATAGAAAAAACAAATCAAAGCATCCTTTGGTGGTAAGGTGGTGGCCTCATTTCATCAGAGTCTGTGGAAGTGTATTCCTGTAAAGAAACCAAAAACCATTATGACATTGTTAAATGTAGTGTATTATATATGAAACGGTGATAATAAACATGCTACTTGCAGTGCTGAAAAAATTCATACATCACTATGCCATGCTTCAGATTTTGGAACAAAGTGCTAACAACCACCAAAAAGAAAACCAACTCTGACCACTTAAAATTTGAAACCGAAAATGTTAATATGTGGCAGTGTTTAAAACTAACATATTGAAATTAATAAACCAGCAAAAACACGCAGAATACTGCTAAAAAGAAAGGATCTCTATTTTAAAAGTATCAACAAAAACATTGTTTTATTTAGTTTAACAAAGTTGACTTGTTATGCTATCCAGTACTCTTAGTAACACGGCCATGACTTGATACAGATGACTAGATTCGTGCAAAACTTGGTGACAGGGTTAATTGGCAGAAGTGGTAACTGGCCTATGCCAAAGGTATCAAGTGTTTCAGCAAATAAAAAGTGCTCAAAATCATAACTGAGTATTCCATACTAGTGAGTACAGCACAAGTCCCATATTGAAAAAGATCAAATGATCCCTTGCCAATTCACTCTGCATTATTTTTCCAATCAAATTAGTGGATTTCCTTTATGATTACTCCCGCCACCAGACATGCAAATCCCCGACCAAGTCCTCATATTTCCACAAATACTTCTAAGTTGCCACCATACAAACTGCACAGGGTTTACATCACAGCAACCTTGACACTATAATATGGCCACTACTTACTGTACAGTGTTTTGTCAGTGCTAGTACCATGTCGATTGTTAAAAGTAAACTGTAATTGCCCAATGTCCAAATGACATAATTGGATGCAAAGAGGTACAGTCTGTGCCACTTTAATTACACACCTCTACAATAATGTTTTACGTAGTGTCACAACAGGCTTCCCCATGGCATAATTATCAAAATTGCCCAAATTTAAAAAAAATTGCATGCAAAATATTTTTAATTTTTTGTGTGTAATATTCAAACACAGGAAAAAAAAACACTGCAAAATAACCCCACACATTCGATCCTGTATCAAACATTATTATATGTTTGGACTTTTAGTTGAAAGCTTTTTAGTGAAGGCTACAACTCCATTTCAACCTTGTCCATTAATCTGTGTCTCTTTCTCCAAACAAAAACTCATTTCCTGGGTACTAACAATGTGATTTTCAGGGAGTTAAACAGCATACAACGTGTCGTTCACAATTGTGGAACAAGACCCAAGTGCTGCTTCCTCATGCGATTTGCTAGTCATTTTTACAGCAGGCCTTATCAGTCAACTTTATTGAGTATCACAAAAACAAAAACAACCGTATGGCCAGCTGGGATTGTGAGCCACAATGTCTGTTGATAGCAGATGAGGGTCTACCCAATTGTAACATTTCCGATTCTGATGAAGGAAAAAACCACTTGTGAAAATTTGTAACCACGTTTCATTAATTTATTCCAATGAAGTAGTCATAGGAATAGGGCTATGAGGCAATCTCTTACTTTTCTACTGCCTAAAGTTGTGAATGTATCTGTAACATGCGCAGAACTTAACTAACCCTCAGTCAAAGTCATTATACCTTATACACACCATTTGCAAAATGATCTTATCTACTTTGATCTGTCATGCAAAGACACCTTGTATCCACTGATCAATGAGACACCCAAAACCTTGTCTTATTGATCTTCACCAAAAAAAGCAGCATTCAACAAGCTTGCAAGGAATTTTACCAGAAACTAGAAACACCTACTACAGTGAATTTTTGCAATATCGTATTCATGAATATACAGGGGTACACACTTTTCGGGTGCTTCCAAAATCATATTTGGTTATTGGTTACACGCAACACAGTGATGAACATTGGTCACACACAACACAGCGATGAACATTGGTCACACACAACGCAGCGATGAACATTGGTCACACACAACGCAGCGATGAACATTGGTCACACACAACGCAGCGATGAACATTGGTCACACACAACGCAGCGATGATCATTGGTCACACACAACGCAGCGATGAACATTGGTCACACACAACGCAGCGATGAACATTGGTCACAGACAATGCAGCAATGAACATCGGTCACACAACGCAGTGAAGAACATCGGTCATACACAACGCAGTGATGAACACTGGTCACACACAACACAAGGATGAACAATGCCAAAACAGCACACTTGCAAAGAACAGGTGATGGGGTGTATTAGTAGTTGGGAGTTACCTCATTTCTTCCTTGGCATTTTAACTTGTCACTTGAGCATCAGGCTCTTTGGGTCTGGGAGAATGATAAGGGAGAGGGTACAAACAATTCTAGGCTGAACATTTTACTTCACTACAACTTAGTATCAGTGAAAATAAGAGAATAATTTCAAATGAAAATGGCTACAAATTGTTTTTAACAGCGTGCTTACGACCAATGTTCACTGAGGTTCAACAAGGTTATTGAATTTGAAATAGATTTAGTATCAAATCAGGCCAAGGTTGTTTTTTTTTAATTAAGTGAAATCCAGGCTCAAATCAAAAACCAGCAATTGCTTTCCACTTTGTGACTTGTTCAAGTAGGTCAGTGCATTGCCATGTAAGAAATTAAAAGGTGCATTTTGTGATTCTCATGCCTTAAAATTCAACAAATTGAAAAAAGGCTTATTTCCAAAATTTAAGTCAATTCTGATCTTGTGGTTTGGTGTTAAGAACAAAATGTGTTTTAGTGTGTTATAGACCTGCACTGAATTGTCTGTTTAAAATATAAGGCTGTGGATCACATAAAGCCCCTACAACATCCACATGCCAGAAGAGCCCAGTCTAAGCATCTTTCCCCTTCTCCCCTCCCAATTGTAATATCAGTATTTTGTGTTATACTGCATTAAAATATGTGGTTAAGACAATTAGCATGCAAAGCACACTCAAGAAGTTAAACATGCTTGTGAATTCAGCATTAAATTAGCAGGAAAAAGGTTAATACCAGCAAAGTTAGCAAACATTTCACAAAGTATGTTTACTAATGAAAAGGATATACCTATCATGTATCCCTCTGCATTGCATATGATGCAATAGCAAAATATATAAACAAAATGAAAAATGTATTAGCAATCAGTATTCATTATTTTCTCATTTTACCAAGAATATTTTGAAGCAATTTGTCTATAACTTATTGACCGATAATGTATACCACTGAGAGCGATAAACCTGGTAATAGCATGATCAGTCTAACAACTTGTAAGGCTGCAGCAAAGAGTGACAAATTTAGATGAATTGTCTCATTTACCACTCCAACCACCAACAGTGGTTATGCCAGGTAATCATGATGTTGTAAACTTATTGCTTATAAAAGTAACAATACAATCTCCAAGATAGCTGGTTTTGACTTCAATACAATTTCACCCGATAACAAGATCGCCCAAGAGAGGTAGTTTTTGAACTCTGTTGTGAGACAATTTCCAGTTGGGAAAAGTACTTCACTGCACTGCAACACACGAATACTCACGTTTTCCCACGCTCATAGTCGTCCTCCAGGCTTGTTAGATTGTTTGTGTCATGACCCCTGCAAATGGGAGCATGCAGCAAACATGCAGTGTCAGTATACAATGGGATGAAGAGCTCTCGGCAGAGACCATTTTAGTTTATGGGATGAAGAGTTCTTGACAGACACCAATTTAGTTTTTACCCACAAATGGTAAGGTAACAGGGGAAAAGGGTGGATGGGTGACTTAGGATAGGAAAGATTGTAATAATCCAGCAGTTATAATAAAAGCTATTGAAATATCTATGAATATGATATTCTAGTCAAGATCGGTTATCTACCCTTAGTTCTGGTAGCCTGGGATTGGGGGTCAATCACCGACAACTTTCCAATTTGGACAGCAATCCACACACAACATCTACGCTTACAAGAAGTTACATTTCAAGCACCGAACATGCTTGGAAATATCATATCATAGCATTATTTGTGGAAAACATTCCATCATTCGGCTAATTAGATAGATCTGCTCTACTTGTGTGGAAAGCACACTGTGAACATCATATCAAAAGGGAGAGCCATAAAAGATTATAAGTATATAGCAGATGTGAAAAAAGTTTACAAACTTTATATCTGGGGGAAACTGACAACTTTTTTATGTCACTTTAAGACAGTAATGAATGAGGAAGATTCAATGTCCAGTGACTATATTTAGTTGTTGTAAATTCTAAGAATTTTGAGCAAATCGACTTTGCTGTTCCTGTTTTTGATCTTTCTTTATTTATTTAAACTAACAACATTATTTAGAAGTCCCGATTGATTTTGGCTTAGCTTGAAAAAAATGTGGCTACCTCTTGGTAAATTTCTGTTCTTTTTACCAATCCTCTTTACCAGCTTGGACGTGATTGAAGTAAATTTAATGATTTTTATTAAGATAAAAATAACATGTCCATAAAATAACTATTTTAATTACATTCATGTTAATAAGCTCATTTAATGAAGAGTAAAACTGCAGAAATTTGTCTTTAAAATATTGGAAAATTAAAAAAAATAGAGTGTGGATAACAACACGAGACTGCATACCGTCTCTGGAGCTCCTCTTCAACAGACGCCAGCAAGCTCCTTAAGGAGGGTTAGACAAAATAAAAGAGATGAAAAAATAACGAAAACAAACCTCACCACTGAAAATTTTAAAGTGTCTACATATGCTATGTCAAAGTGATGTTGTTAAAGGTGAAGCTCTTGTTTGCACCAAAGGTAGCGCAAATATCCATGCTACTAGGTCATAAACAGTGTTCACCTGCAACTTGTTACCTCGTATTGAGAGTGAGAAGTGCATTTCTCGATCAACCATTATTCTAAGAGGAAGAGAATATTTTGTTGACTGTTGCCACAAAGTTTGCAAATCATAGGTTTTAAAAACAAAATATATTGAACTTGCAGACTATTCAAATGTGAAAATCATTTTACTGTTGGTCCAGTTGGGTCAATTTAACTTACAGCAGTTTGTGTTCCTATTTTTTTTTTCTTCTATGGTCCACTTGTGTAATCCCATTTTGAACTGAATTCCACTTTTAATAGATCACTGTTTATGATCAAGTAGTCAATGGGTGCAGGTTACATTCAGTGGGTGATTTCATGCAAAGCCATGCAATAGCGATGGGGTGATAAAGTGGTGGGAAAAAATACTCATGCATTATGCAAACTGGCATGCATCAAAGCTTGGAGGCACAGATCATATTATTCCAATAGATGTCCTGGATGATTCCTGGCTTTCCATGTCAGTTTACAACCACAGTTTGTTCATCACGATGGTTACTTATTACTCTTGCCCCATCAGTGGGTCAGTAGTAGTAGTTGTAATAATAATCTTAAGCGTTGAATCATAGATACACATGAGCCCAAGCAAGTAGGTATTTACATGTACGTCAATGGTGCAGTAAAGCATTGACAATGAACCACAGAGAAACTGTTTGACAAATTGGAATTCAAAGATTATCTTTTTATTTCTTTTTTTGGGGGCGGGAGGGACACTATAATTTTTTCTTGACATTTAACTTTAGCACACTTTCATTCTTCAAATAACATTATCCAAACAAAAATCATACTGTCTAAATTGTTATTAAACTACATTTACTGTGGACACTGGCACAAATAGAACAGTGTTTCAATTTCAGGGGCAATCAGGCTATAGGTACATTATCAGAACACTATTACCCTGGAGCTAGCACACATTTGTAACACATCTCAAGTACAAAAGGTCGAGTGATTAAATATGTAGTCAGCTGACAGGAACCCCTGAATTGAAACGCACTTCTAAGGCCGCAAGTGGTGCCTAAGAGAGGGGCCCAGACAAGATTGTACAGGGGTCAATTTTTTTAAATTGAATCCAATCATGTTGAAAGTATACCATATTATGTGTCTAACCACAATGATTCAGAAAAGGTATAGTTTGTAATATGTACAGCCTTAAGTTTCAGAGTTAGAGGCTAAAATCACAAAAATCAATAAAAAGGGTCAATTTCAGTTGTACAGGGGTCAAATTTTAAAATTGCGCCGATTTGGATAAAAAATGGTGCAAATTATTGTGAGCCTCATATGATTAAAATAAGGAATAGTTTGGGTCCAAATGCTTGCTTAAGAACGTAGGGGGTAACAAGGTCAAGCCCAATTGAATGCATGGCCGTTGACTTCTGTGCCCCTAATCGGAAACTAAGCATTTAGACAGTTAAAACTATTCCTTATTTTAACCCTATGAACTCCACCAATAATTTGTACCATTTTTATCCAAATCGGAGCAACTTTACAATTTGACCCCTGTACACTGAAATTGACCCTTATTATTGATTTTGCTGTTTTTGCCTCCCTCTCCTTAAGCACCATTTGCGGCACTTAAGAATCACGTTTCAGGGGTCCCTGTCAGGCAGTCTACATATTTAATATCAACCTTTGTACTGAGATGGGTTACCAAATGGTGATAGCTCCCGGGTTGGGTATATGAATGGTGACTCTGGCATTATTAGGGAACATTTAACAGTTGTGAAACATTACAAATAATAGCTTTTTCCTACAGTCCCCATTTCTATCCCACCCTCATTTCTGTAGTGAACCAAATGTCTTCTAATCAAATACTAATATCCACTCAGACTCAATACAGGGTCAGGGCCAGGCCAAATGGAGAAAATCACTTTAATTAATTTCAATGTATGTGTAACCACACACAAAGTTAAAACCACAAGAATACTCAAGAGAATTTTGTACAAATAGATCTAGATAATATGAGACATTTAATCACACTACAAGTTTTGATTTGATGGGGGGGAAGACCAAACTCAACAAAGCTATGGAAAATATAGTTTTGCTTTGATAAACATACCTAATAAAAGCAGTACACTTAAGCATTTATACTGATCTTTTTGTTTACCCAGGTCAAACACATTTTTACACTGGCAACCCTAGCCTGCCATGTACAATGTCATGTGCCACAAAAGATCAATATTGAGGTATATCTAGACTACTTAATTTTATTCTTCCCCAGCTGTAAACCAACATGTGTATGCATTGTTTTTTTCGTAAATTGTGATTGCATAACCACTGATCACATGAACAGTTCATGTCACTTGAGGTAATGGCCCTAATGGAAGCACCATTCAGACATATGAAATGCCAGATTCCTCATTCAGTTTAGTCCTAAAGGGGGGGGGCAAAAAAACTATAACAATGTGATTGGTACTGCGTTATACCGCACTGCAAAGGGCCCCGTATGGTAAATTAAGTAAAATCTCTTCATTGCCGGTTGACACTGTGTACCTAAAGGCAACCGCGTCCACAGATACATGTCTTTTGGTTGGTTACACTACCCAGGTATACTCAAGGAGCCTAGAGTAGATTTGGCTCTGATATTGGGCCATTCTTCGGTCACGATATGAGTATAGGCACATTGCAATGCATTGTGGGAGTGATTCAAAACACGCCTCTGGTGTAGTCCTAAGAAGGGGACTTTCTGAATGGGTACTCTGTAACCATGCTTGTAGCAAAGAACTGACTAAATAATAGGGTACTCCGGCCCATTACATATTTGGTAAAAGGTAAAACATTGGCGCATAGCACTAGCAGATGACATACACAAGAAAGAGTGGCTCACAGCACCCAAAATTTGGAAAAACAGAACTGACCAATAGTCATGCAATCCATTATTCTATAAGGGATTTTTCTCCCCTTTAAAAAAGTTGGAACCCAAACTATGGTTGTTCTAAAGAATTGCCAGTGAAGCTTTCCTTGCTTTCTATGTTATTCCCCAGCTTCACTCCCACCACAAATTTGAAGGCTGTATGATAGTGATCTCCAAGAATAACAGCAGACAGAGATTGTGGCGAGTGACAGATTAGGTACTGAATCTTAGATATTTATTATCCAAGGTTACACAGCAGTTGCCAACTTAAATGTGAAACATTTGCTTTTGCAAATAGTAATTGAATTTGATTACAACCATTTTAAAAACAATTTTTGCAAACAGGAAGTCTACAACAGCACAATTACATTACAATGTTCATTAGTGCCCAAGGGTTCATAGCATAATGGAACACCCTGCCATTGTTTTTTTTCTTTTCTCAAATGATAGTCACTAGGAAAATGGTAACTGGGTCTTATGGACTTCCTGCTGAAAGTCCATCAATGAAGTGATTCTTGCCACTAAATCGGATTATATGACCTGAGACGTGACTTAAATTGACTTAGTATTTGATACAAAATGTAAAAAAAATTTTATGATTTTTATGAAAATGAACAAAACCTTATGAAGGGAATTTTGAAGATGCATTTTCTTTTGCAACTCTTTACCAGTTGCATGGGTGTGTTGGGTTGGATGATATTGTGTATGCCACTCCATCCATCCTACAATGCCGAGTGATGAATGCACCGATGCCACTCAATCTAATCAATATATTGAAATGACACCATGGGAAAGCGATCTATTCAAATTTATATATCTATCAATAATGGCATGTTTCATTTGTACCTGCCAAAATAATGACTCTTAAAAGTAAGCCAAGTCTTTGAGTCATGGCCATTTAAATGACGAATATCCAAGGAATGGGAAGCATTCCAACGTCCACAGATCATGGTAAATGTACTTCGACAATTGTTTTTTTTTTGTATTCTATATATGCACTGATAAATATAGCACCGGATACTGACGTACGGGCCTCTTGCAATACCTGATCTATATTCCGTCATTGTGTATGACAAACAAGTGTCCCCCTAGGAACCATTTGAGGTCCACTGATTCATAGGAATAATAATGAAAAGGATTATTTTGGAAATTATATGCATCTCAAATATAGCACAAGGCAGCTCTTGACATAGGCCTTCTGCATTTACCTAATGCCAATATGTACCATCTGAAAAGGCTTTGTTTTGGAGCGAAAACTATCTCACAAATCCACAATTCAAACATGTATCAAAATGTTTTTTTGTTTTACTTCGGGAAAGTTTAAATTAAATTATGATGATATATGGCATGCGTATTGAAGTGGGGCTTGTTTGTGTTTCGTCTGCAAATTTTAAGTATCGCGCATCATTTTGAGCTTATTAAACCTTTATAACTTCCAACTATACATGCTAGCATATGAAAAGTAACACATTTTCTGAAAGGAAATTGTCCAATATTTCCAAATATGCTATCAAAATTGCCAGTAGGGCTAGGTCTTAAGCAGTTAATGATCAAAACAAAAAAATGACTCATGAAAGTAGACACCACAAAGTGGTGTATCTCTTCAAAGTAGCTTTGCATCAAACCCAAAGCACCCTATCCAACAAAACAAGCCTATTTATGTAAACTAGAGGTATTTGCCCATCTAACAAGACTAGTTTGACAGGGATAACCATAGTTGTATTTTTATGATTTTGGGAGCAACAGGTACAAAAATTGGCCATCAAAAATATGCAAATATTTCATAAAGCCAAAGAATGCTTAAAGGACATTCTTGCAAGTACCTTTTGCTGAAGCACAATCAAGTATTTGCAAGTAAATCCAATAACCATTCATAAAATGTAAACATTACTAGGGTTATAACCCTTTGAAAATTGTTTTACTGTATGACAAATATGAATTTTCACAGTGTCGCGGTGCTCAAATTGGCCAGCTCATATGTTAAAACTCAACAAGTCATGGATTAAAGAGAATAACACCAAGTATAATGTAACACTCTTTAAACGTAAACATTTCATGGATGTAATTTATTTTTCTGATATCCTTATGCCTCAAATTAACCAATTTGCAGTACGGTAGGGGATTACATGTCTCATCATTTCGAGAGAGAGGAGGGGAATAATGCATCTCCCTTTCCCTCTTCTCCTCACTTTGGCTTCCCCCCCCGTTCCTCCACTCTGGTTCTTCACTGAGGAATTAAGAATATAATTATATTTTAATCATTTTATTTTTTTTATTTTTTTTACATCTTTTAAATTAATATTTACGGCCATCAGGCCTCTTGTCTGTTTTTATTTTTTTTCCTCTTCTTCTTTCTTCTGGCAACACTTCAAATGTTCTGGTTTGTCATGGTTTGAGTCTAGTCTTAACAAGACTTGCACCATATGACCGATGAGCCCTCCCAATTTATGACATTATGACTTCTGACCCAATCGGCGTCATCTAGGGGACGGGGTCAAAAGTGTGATTTTATGAACTGTATCTCCTCCTACAGTTTACATTGCATGGGAACGTGACTCATGGCCTGTGAAGCAGCTCTGGACCCTTCACAAAAGTTATGGGTCGCGAGGTCAATTCTGGGGTCATTAAGGGGCACTTCCGATCTTATGTGAAAAATCTTCAAAACATCTTCAAAAAACTAGCTATTTGCTCTATGCAACATTGCTTGGTCACATTGACTCATACATACGGAGCAGCGTAAGACCCTTCACAAACCGCTGTCCGGAAATGGAGGGTCAAAGGTCATGGAAGGGGAACTTCGGTCAAAAACCAAAAAATATTCAAAAATATTCAAAAATATTTTTTTTTGTTATCTCAAAACCCAAACATAGTACAGGGACTTAACTTGCAGATATGATTAATGTTACCTGGGTATGCAAGGTATTTTTATTTTGGAGGGCAAAGGTCATTAAGGTCAACTTTCGGTTTTGTAAGGCAAATAATTTCAAGAAAGAATTTATATCCCAGAACTACGCGAGTAGAATGTTTTTGCATTGGAACAATGAATTTTGTTGTGTATACGAAGGTGGTTTTTTTTTTCTTACCGGGATCAAAGGTCATAAGGGGGTCATCAAAAGGTCAATTTTGTCCAAAAAAATGTTAAAACTAAGACCAAATTGGATTTATCTAGCCTAAAGGGGACAGATAAAGGCCCATTATTTACTACAGTTGATTGTAACATTATAGTAGAACAGGTCTATGCTGTCTCGACCCCAAAGTACAACAGTCCAAGGTCAAGTCAAAAATTTACAAACAAGCTCCGATTGAACTGAAATTTGACAGGACTAATCCTCGGGATATCGTAAATACAGAAAAAATTACAGTTGACACTATTGTGACCCAGGGGTCACGCAATAGAGGTCCCCAAAGGTCAAATCCCGGACATGTGTTGGAGGAGTTGAAAATCAATAATTATTGATTCCTGTTAAGATTGTTAACACGGTAAAAATATATTTCATGACATTTGGACTAATGGTGAAGGTACAGGGGTCAAAGGTCAATTTTGCCAAAAAATGTTTGAAAAATAAGACCAAATGGATTTATCTTAGCCTAAGGGGAAGATAAAGCCCCTTATTACTACAGTGATGTAACATTAATAGTAGAACAGGTCTATGATAGTCTCGACCCAAGGGTCAAAGTTCAAGGCTCAAAGGTTCAAAATTTACAAACAAGCTCCGGTTGAACTGAAATTTGACAGGATAATCCTGGGATATCGTAAATACAGTAAAATTTACAGTTGACGCTATTCGTGACCCAGGGGGTCACGTTATAGAGGTCCAAAGTCAAATCCCTGACATGCTTGGATGAGTTGAAACTCAATAAATTGATTCTTGTTAAGTTGTTAACACGGTAAAAATATATTTAATGACATTGGTGACATATTGGTGAAAGTGTTAAGTGGTCAAAGGTCAAGTCACCTCAAGGGGTCATTAAGGGATCACCATCCATTCCCAATACGGCAGTCTTGTAAATTAGATCTGTCCACAGGTCTAGTTAAAATCTAATTGTAGAAGATATAATTAAATACAGACAGATTCAAGAGTGTCTTTTACTGAGTAAAAAATACTCATTTTCACCTATAAAATTTGCAACAACTGGGTCCCATTTACCTCTGCATCCAGCTTGTCTAATTAATTCATGAGCATCATAAAATGTTAGGTCTATACTAATTAGATGAGATGAATTGTCATTAATAGTTTCAAGTTGTATCTTATGAAGGTATTGAAACATAATGAGCTGAATAAACATTGTTTTTCTCATATTGTAGGTCCCATTGTATACTCAAACCCAACTTGTTAATTAATCAATATTTGATTATAATTTCCTTTAATTAGAGTCCCAACAACACGCAGTTATGGTCTCAAATTAAAGCGGCAGCTAATTGGCTTAAATTGATATATAATTCAAATAACTAAATGATTGTTAGATAAGAAAAAACAATAAGAGCTGAAGCTTCAAATTCTCCCATAGATTACATGTACTGTGTCCCAATCTCCATGTTCCAATTGCTCCACCCTCCATCTTAGTTTACTTAATTAGTCATAATTTAATTACTGAAGTCTGATCAAGATAATTTTGGTATCAACTTAAAGCTAACTAAATAGGCTTTAAAATGAGTGGTTATTGGAAGTATTCAATCACATTTAAGTACTCTCAATCATTACAAACATGTCAGAGTTCTCTAAAATATGAAACAGCTCCACCCTAGAGAGGCCCCAATTAGACAACATGACATATGTTGCCTGCATGTTTTTGAGTAAAACTACATTTAAAACTATGGCATGAGGTGTGTGACATGCTAAGGAACCCCAAATTTACATTGTGAGGGTTTGGTGAACCACTCTATAACCACACTTGACCAATGTCAAACATCAAAATGAATGACCAATGTCACTGTCAACTCTCTACAAACACCATCATCTGTATCACATATGAACTTTTCTGTGAATGACAAGTCTCTATTTCTAACACCACTTTTCTGTGAATGACAAGTCTCTATTTCTAACCCATACTACCACAAATTTTCCACCCCATCCCACCCACCCTTTCACCAAACTCCATCCCATACTCCATCATCACACCCTCAAATTCTAGTGGTGTAAATGAAGACCCATACATCAAGTATGTAAAGTTAGAACGGTCTTGGATCAAGAATGTTACAAACCTTATTCCAGTTTTTGACATCCGTCTTTGGTAGCAGAAAAAGAAAGAGCCAACACTTAGCCATTGCATTATATAATTGGGAATGATCTGGGGCTAGTCTCTATCTAAAACAAGGTTCTCTTACCAACCATTTGACGTCTCTCATACTGTTATGCAACATATTGTAATGTTGCAGTCCATTTTACTCTAGCAGATTATAGGGGTTCCCATGCACCCCCCTTAAAACTAAATTCTGACATAATTTTTAGAAACATCTATACAGTACCATCTTCTTCAAGAATTCTGATGTTATCAAAATCAAATATCGTCCCACGGGGTCCGTTTGCCGCCATCTTGGATTAAGAAGGATTAATCGTACAAAGTGGTTCAATTTAGTTGAAAAGTATCTCCAATGATTCGTCTCATCACAAGGAATCAGAAAATATATAGTTGGCATATCTGTGATGTCCAGTTACAGAGATATAGGTGAAATGTGATAAAGGTCATTGAAATTTTACTGGTAGTAATAGGGGCCACATTTCAAAATGCTTCAATCTTGACAAAATTGGTGTCAAATTGTTCGTATGGGCATTGAGCAATCTGGAAATGTACAGTTTCCAACCATGTGGATCTTCCGTTTTGGTTTATCATTTAAAGAGACAATGTGGTCCCTAAATCCCATACAAAACAATACAAATTTGATAAGACGTAATTTCCACCAAATTTTAATTGATTTAAAAAAAAAAATCCTAGATAGTGCAAACTATACCTTTCTGGATTGCTCATGCTCATACCTATAATATGACACCAAGTTTGTCAAGATCCATGCATTTTGAAAGTTTGGATCCCTGCACAATGACGAATCAAAAGTGCAATGACCTTTATCGCATTTTCACCCATATCTCTGTAACTGAATATCGCTAATTGCCAAAGTATATATTTTCTGATTCCTTAACGATTAGACGAATCATTGAGATATTTCTCAACTAAATTGAGCTACTTTATATGACCGATCTCTTTAGATCGATCCAAGATGGCCGTCAAACGGATTTTGGTAACATCAGAATTCTTTAAGGAGATGTTTAGAGATTATAAAAATCATGTTAGAATTTAGTTTTAAGGGGGGTGCATGGAACCCATGTAATCTGCCAGACTAACTAGCTGTGTTTATTTTTCTCATGTGATGTTCTATTAAATGGCTGGAAAAAGATAGTATTATATGCCTCATACATAGACTTGATTTTTGGTGGTTACCATCTGCTTGTACGCATAATCTGGTTTTTACATATGCAAAATAAATGATACAAATCTCTTGAGACCTACTCTTGCAGCAAGAACTGGAATCAATGAATGCGTAAATTCCCGTTTACAGTATAAAGCTACATGCCTATATTTCCACATCCTTTTAAATAATCTATGTATAAGGTATATAAGACACCAATACTGACTTTAATTTAGATGTTAACAAGCGCACTTGATGATTTTTTAGATATTTTATCCTTCCCAATTTCCCCCTGGTTCTAAGTAGTCCTTTACATCATTCCATAGCTAAACCGCTTACCACATACCCTCATAGAAGTCCAGCAACTTGAATACTAAACCTGTTTTAGGTAGAGCTAATAAAATTATTGTCTATCTGTCAGGGATTTTTACACACAATAACCATTAACACTATGATTGCATCAAACTATTTTTAATAAAATTTGAAAAAATAACATTTTGCTAATATAACAGCAGACGGATATTACGGAAAGGAGTGCAGGGTTTTGCTATTACATACAGGGGCTGCTGAGGGATCATACAGAATAGCGGGAGGGATCACTGGAGTCCTACTGGTATTTAAAAAGCCTTTCCTCCCATCTGTCACTGTTAATTTGGTGAATTTAAAAAATTTAAAACTTGAAAATTTTAAACAAAAATTGGTTTACAATTGAAGTGCATTATTTAAATCTTTAATATAGCCATGTTCCTCCTTCCTTTTATTGCAACAGATGTATATTGTGAAAGGGGCTGTAATCCCCAACAATACCAGAACCCTTAAAAAGCAAACCAAAGTTAAAGGATTTTTACTTCACCAGTTGTGTTTTTAAAAAATGTTAACATATTCCCACATATGCAAGCTTGAGAACTTATATACGGAGAATTAATTATACCACACAATTTAGTCACTATTTTAGTAGGTTAGCCCATTCACATTGTAAGTGACTAAATTATACCACCTTAAAATCATGTTGATGATAACCAATATTTTTGTGTTTCATCCAAGCACCGCTCCTCTTTCCTACCACACATAATAAATTCTTTGATCTTTTCTTGTGTAAAACAAATTATTAAAACATTAATGACACTGAAATTCCACAAAGTACCCTGTAGTTACTCATGTTTTCACCGTGCTGCAAGTCAAAACAAAAACCTAACTTTTCGATATTTTCATGGGCCACATGCGTATATGTTAAACATCAGCTGTGTTTTTCATTTGTAGGGTTCAAGTTGACAAATGTTCTACCTATAGGAAGCATGTGGCTACTAACAACCGTACGGCAATCTACATGAATTCTATACCTCTACTACACATTTTTTTTTTTTTTACTCATGAATGACTGAATCACCTTTATTTTTTAAATGAAAGCCACTATTCATTTGAATAAATGGAACACCCCGCCTAAATGAACAAAGCAACAGTGTGATGTCAGTCTTCCACGGGCAGAATTCACAAGCTAGAAGTTTTGTACCGAAATGGTGCCTCAGTTGACTCTCAAATGGAACAGGGTTTCTGATCATGTACAGTTGAAGATGACAGTGAAGAGAATAATGCATCTCAAACATGATGAACAGGGGAACTCAATCATGAAACATGGACAAGACAGGGTGGTCATGCTTAAATTAATCTGATGGAGGAGGAACAGCAATGAGCTGTAACGATAGGTTTATGTCATCATTTCTTTTATTTTAATGAATCTTCTAATCGAACGAGGCACATTCACGGGTACGATAAGTCAGAGACAGAAATGAATGATGATACAAGTCAGGCATATGGAAATTCAGGTAGGTTTTGTTTGTTTAAAGCAAAAGACTTCAAGGACTTAGTACAACTCATATCACCATCCTGTAAAGTGGTATCATAGGCTCAAGTTGACAAATATACACCCCACCCCCATGCTTGACTCATCATCAAATTAAGACAGCTCGTGGAACTCTCTGTTACCCTTCCTCAATGTCCTCATCCTATATGCATACTTATTTGAGTGGTTCACATGGTAACAGCATTGAAGTTTCATAAATACTTGTTCTCTTTCTGTCAGCAATGACCCACCCCATGATTCTTCACAACCAAAAAGGTTAGTCAAATACGTGTTCCAACAGCAGTCTCAAGCAGGCACCTTGTTAAAACTCTGTAAGTCAACTCTGTGCCCCAAAAATGGAGTCTCCATAAGGACTCCTACTGTGACTGAATTACAAACCATCGCATAAAAATTCAAAGAAGTGGTCAAGATAAGCGATGTCTTAAAATATTTTTTTAGAACACCTGCACCTAAAACCCCGAAACTCACAAGACTTCCAGGTTGACAACTTGGTAATTTTGCATCGCAAGACTTCCAAATTTCATCCTCGCTAAATTTAGATCAGTTGTAAATCGGATGTTTCCACCCCCACCTCCTATGTCCAAGAAGCTGACTATGATTTATTTTGTCATTTTTTCGTTTCCCTTTCAACGCGTGAATGAGTGTCATCATCATCAAGGTTCTTAACTAGCCTAACCAACGACCCAATTTGTTAAACCACTTACTTTTTGTTATCGCCACCACTTCCATTCCATCAACTTCCCTTGGTGCTCCAGTCTTTGGCCATTTGGTAGTCTCCATCTCCCATTCCATCATCAGTTGCTCCATTTTCCTGTTGCTGAAATGCTTTCTTTACATTGTCCACTGTGGGGGCAAAACAGATGGCAACCAAATAAATTAGAGAATAGTTGTTGCAGGTTTGTATGTACACAATTGTATTTGTGTAATTAGTATTAGCAGAAGTTTGCTGGGTAACCTCTAATTCTGGTGATCGTTTGGGTCTGTTTGTATAATGTTGTGTGTGTGTGCATAAAGAGTATGAGCTTGTTTAGGTGTGAGTACTTGTATGTGTATTTGTAATCACTTCGTAATAGACCTTTTCAAATCAAAGTGTACCAAACATGATGACCCCGATAATCGTCCCAACAGGTCATCACACGCAACTGTTGGACGCAGCACTTGCACTTATTTCACCTTTGCGTAATGCACGTCACTGACAATTGCTTGTGAATAAAGGTTCGTTCATACTTCCACTGCAATGCAGTGCAGTGCTGGTGTAGTGTGAATATATCAAACACTTTCTACTGCAACTTGATGCAACTCACTGTAATGCAAGTTAAAACGAATTTAACTTTGTTGCAGTACTACATTGCAGCATCTTGGACAGAGACTGCTATTTGGGCAATGCAATTCGCTGCACTGCAGTGCAGTGGAAATGTGAACAGACCTTAAGGACGCTCGCGTACATCGTCCCAACAGGTCATCACACGCAACTGTTGGACGCAGCACTTGCACTTATTTCACCTTTGCGTAATGCACGTCACTGACAATTGCTTGTGAATAAAGGTTCGTTCATACTTCCACTGTCGTGCCGTGCTGGTGTAGTGTGAATATATCAAACACTTTCTACTGCAACTTGATGCAACTCACTGTAATGCAAGTTAAAACGAATTTAACTTTGTTGCAGTACTACATTGCAGCATCTTGGACAGAGACTGCTATTTGGGCAATGCAATTCGCTGCACTGCAGTGCAGTGGAAATGTGAACAGACCTTAAGGACGCTCGCGTACATTTTATTTTGCTCCGAACGTTTTCGATGTTTAGTCAAAAAGGTCTATTGTGAACCTTCTTATGACTTCAACATCCACTGATGTGCCTGCAGTCATCGACATTTACTCTCTTCTAATAGATAGGGTTCTCAATTATATTAGCTGAAGGGCCAGGGAATGCCAAACACATTTGATAGTTCCTTACTTGAGGGCCAAATAAACCTGAAATTCTTATGTTTCCCTTTATTTTTAGAGCAAATCGAGGATAAAAAATCAATGGTTGGCGGGCCGGAATTTGGCCTGCAGGACGCCTATTGAGAACCTCTAGGTTGCCAAACAGCATAAATTCACATGAGTCAATTCTGTATTGCAGTACAGGAGTAAGCACTCAGTGGAGAGTGAAAACTCAGAGGTCCACAGTTTGGTGAAAACCATGTTAGTGTATCCTTTCTTAGATAGTACATTACGGATTGTGGATCAAGGCTGTCATTTTATGGCACTTGAAAGTATGCACATATTTGTGTGTGTGTATGTGCGCACTTGTGATTGCACTTTGAACCTCTACAGTGATAAATAAAAGTATGTAATTTTAAACAATGATAGATGGATATGAGGATCACATTTTTGTTTAAAATGTGTATTTTCTCTGAAGCAGGGTCAAACTGAAAATGAATGGCAAATGGATGAAATGTGCAGAGTGAAAAGCAGTGAATGAAATATTTTGCAGTATTGAGTAAATAATGGTGCACCATTTTTTTTTCATGCAGGGGGCCATGATGTGTCTTGGGGCGAGCATTACTAGCTGCTGTGATCCCACACCAATGTGCTAATTGGACTGCAAGACGAAATACTACCTCACACCAGAAAGGAAAATATGACAGTGTAGCATGCCCCTCTCCCCCCCCCAAAAAAAAAATGACAATGACTCCCGGGACAGAGAAGGGAGAAAGCAAATATCTTGAATCCACCTCAAGATATGCTATCCTCCTGCTTTGCAAATTGAAAGATGTGACAGCAGTGAAAATGTTGATGACTTAAGATGGTGCTTCAAGGTAGCTGCTCCAGTCGTTCTCAGCAAACCGTTCCATTATGGCACAACCGAGTGTATTTATACATGAATGGGGAAAATGATAACCCTTGATGAAATGGATAAGGGCAAGCTCTATCAGTGGTACTCAGCTGGTTATAAATCACAGCACAGAGTAAACAACCAAGAGAAATTAGGATGGTTATTTTATTTGAAGTCAGTGGCCGCAAAGTACCTAAAAGATGGGTTAGAAGTTGCATTAGTCTAAAGATGCACCTAAGAGGTAAACCAAGCTGGTAAAAGGACGAGCCTAGTGATGTAGGCTCATCTTCATACATACACATCCTGCCAAAGACCGAGGATTCGGACGGCGGTGCCACCTTACTGGGAATAACTTCATCTAAAAGAAATAGTCCAACATTTACACAACTTCATGAAATGTATTCACTCTGTTTTAACTAGGGATTGTAACTTTAAGCAGACCACCATCAGTTTCTTTTCTACACCGGCAGGATATTATCATGTAATAATAATATCACAATGATTAAGGCTATGCATGTAAATATGTCACCCTGATACTGATTTATGTTACTTATAGATTACTTCATTTACCAAAGAATACATTTTATTTATGCTAATAGGACTGGAAAGGCAGTTCTGTTATCGGATAATTGAGGGGTCCGATTGCCAAATCTCCCACCCATCTATAATTGCACCTTTTGTAACGAATGTCACACAGGCACACACGTAGTGCTTCTTTATGTTTGTTGCAACAATACGGAAGGGAAGGGCATTTCAACAATAGGAAGGTGAGGAGATTTGACGATCACTCCTTAAATTCACCATCTAAAATTTCTGGAAGGGAGCCCATGATTGACTTTAGCACAATAAAACGTAGTTGTCCACCACCTTGATATGCTGTTATTTTCCAAGGAATGGAGGTTGCTAACATTTTGCATACAGACAAATGTAGAAAATGGTTTGAAAGAATTTAAAAAGAACCAACTATTCCTACTATCATTAAGAAGTTGTATTTTTAAGTACTTTTACTTTCAATTTCATGTAAATCATGTTTTGTTTTTTAATTTTACAGTAGGGGGAAAAATCAAACTGCAGACACCTATCAAACACAGCCAGCGGGTGTCCTGGTCCTGATAAGATTGAATGATTTTAATACGTACATGAGAAACTGTCACGTCAAAGCTTATACTCAATTCAAATGTGGTGCACGTCGGCTGTCATTAGCATATGATTATAAGGTACAACAAATTTTGTTTAAGTCTGTTTGCCACTGTGAATGTTTGTGCACATTTGAAAAAGTAGCAGAAAGCAAGAGCTGAATAAGAACAAACATACGTAAATCTTCCTTGAAGTTTGTCTTTGGCTGTAACATGAAGATAAACTGTAGTTACTGTTGATGTGTATTTGCATTGTCCGGTCCAGTTCTTACATATCATAACAAAGCAAACTAAAAATAGAGCAAAAGTAGCATGGATTGCAGGAAAAAATATATACATTTTGAAATTGGTTAGGATTTACTTTAATTACCATTGATTTCCGATGTAGGTCTGTCCTTAGTTTTGTCCGTCTTCTTTGATGAGACCCTCTTCTTGATGTTCTCTGGACCAGGCTGTGACAAAGAGGACAGAGAGTAAATAGGGGTTGTTATACTGTGCATGGTTATAATTGGCAGTCCAATTTTCAATAAGATATCATATACATCATAGTGACAGCAGAATTAACAAAAAATGCTCAGAGACTTTTAAAAATTGTAGACACTATATAAATCTCATTTTTTCTTCCTCTCTTGCTAATCTTCTAGTGATTGCTAACTATTGATTAAAACTGGAATTCTCCCCATGGTTCATTTGCACTTGGGAAAATGAACCAAGAGAATATCACATCCTTCAAAGGGCATGTTAAGCGGTCGGTCCCATCTACATGGCAAATCACGCCTGTACATGCAGTTGCAGCCAGTTTCGCTTAGAGTAGGGTGGGAATCCCTGGCTGTCTCATGTTGTCCTGGCAAAGAATTTTTGAGTTGGTTCTTTGACAATGGTATCTCATATACTAATGGTTCAGTATTTGTACAGGAATGATATGATCTTCAAAGAAACCAATACAACTTATACAGTGTTTCAATACAGCTGAAGCAAACAGAGCATTCCACCTGCTATTTTTATTGAGAATTACAATTATAATACTACAATGGGAGCGACAAATTTCAGGGTACATATGGCATCTAACTTTTTGCCCTGGTTCTGCTCAACTTAATTACTGCAGCAATTTCTTGAAAGTGGAAAGGCCAAACTCTAAGAATATTTCAAATATTCTTTTAGATTTATAACTTTTGTTTACAGCTACAAATCACTTAAAGAGAAACGGTATATCACTTTGACTTCTATTTGATAATTGCAACCAAACGTTTCAGGCACTTGGTACTGTAATATTACACACTGTTGTCACACACCTGGGAAATAGGTCTTGCATCTTTGCCCTACTTAAATCCACTCCATCCAAACTCTTCTTCACACCCATAAGAACAATATATTTCTCCTCTCCTTCACCTGTCTGATATTTCATCTCTACTGTGGACAGAAACTTGTCATCAGTATTGATATTATCTATAGTACTGTCCAAAAGACGGCCCTCTCTCGCTGCGTATACGCTCGCGATTAGCTAATGAGCAATATGGGCGTTGCGATTTACTCTTACGCAACAGTCTCGGAATTCGACGCGCATCCGCCATCCGATCGACGCGCTGTTGTTCTGGCTATGACCCGATTCAAAAGCCAATCGTACCCGCACTTCCGTGTTTACGCACGGTACGCCCTATTTTGAGAATTGAAGGGCCGTCTTTTGTGACAGTTACTATGATTTTGATTTTCATGGTTAAGCAACCAAGAGTTTTAATGCCATCGTGATGTACATGGAGAGGAGAGTTCCATCTCTATTATAATGGTCAAAGCAAAAGGATCTCCTTAGTTCATTGCAGGACTTCCGTGTTCACCAATAGAACCCTGTTGCAACGCAAAGAACATCTCAACATGCCTGTAGTCGGAACAAGATCAGGTGCCAATTCCACACATCAACATAGCACAGATTGTGATAAGATATGATGTATTTGGTTCCATATGGTGCTTGTGGAAGCATAAAAAATGCACTTTGCCTATTCGTCATTCACTAACAATAATAATAATCATTCACTGAGTAAAATAAGTCTTTATCCAATCCATGGGAGATTTATGCTGTACAAGTACATCTGCCCATGCCGAGACACTTGACATTGCAGAATGTACAATGGTTGTATGAGTCTGTCCTTGACTGAGGATCTTTCCTAGGTAGCCTTTCATCAAGGTGTTGCCCTTTTTTACTTCCTACATTCTCTGTGTCCCTGTACAGATGTGGTATAGTTCGCTCTCAAGGCCAGTCCTTGCACATCGCCTTTCCGCATTTATTTTGCGTTTGTTTTTCCTTATTTTCCTGATAATCTTTCCGTAACTTTCCTGGGAACTGATTGGGCAATACCTAATAAGGCACCGTTGTGATACTAATGTCCTGGCGCATTGTTTTAATGTTACTGTTCCTGGCATTTGTCTTGTGCTTAAAGGGTTCATTTGAAAGATAATCTTGGCACAAGCAATCAATTAGTTAGGTACAATCCCCATATAATGCCCACATAATAGTATTGATTGACACATTAGCTTGCACACACTACCCTATGTGGGGCTAAAGTTGACCTCGCTCCGCTCGCCGAAGGCTTCCGCCTTTGACACGCTCCTCCGACTTCCTGTTAGGCTCTTTGACAAAGACTAATCAGTAGGCCTTACTTTTGTGATTTGGGGGGGGGGGGGGGGGGGAGGATTAAAGGTGGGTGACCCGACTGACAACCCTTGTTCCCCCACTTTTACCCATCAAAAATTGAGATTTTTCAATTACCCTAGTGAAATTTAAGTCTGGTCATTGTGGGTCCTTTTATGTCTGTACAACTACCTCCCCAAATATGGTCGACCCACACATCTCACAACATAGAATCCCTAAGCCCCTAATTTGGTACACTTTATTGCTTCTAATATCCAAACGGTTTGGACCCGACTTTCTCAAATTTGAAATCAAGTTTTGGGGGGGGATATGCTTGCATTTGAGGAAGAAAACATAACCAAATGGAACTGATGGTCCCCTACCAGTCAAGTAGTTTTATTTTTTCACTTGTATCGGCCCCATAGAGCTTTGCATAAGGTCCAAATCAGAAGCCATTCTAAAACATGTATCTTACTTTTGGGGTAATGGATTAAGTGGAAGTTTTAGTTTTTAATGGTTACACTAGAATAATTAATTCAATTCAAGATAGGCAAATTTAGTTGCCCGAATAATTTGAATTCATTAAAAAATAACTCCTATAGATTAGAATCCTGAGGGAAGATTGTTTTACGTCAGACCACCCCTTTACGCAAAATGGACAAAACAGCCAGGTATGCCTACACCACCTACAGCCAATGTCCAGATGTGCAAGATTAAGAAAGCATCCATGTTCAAATTGTACTCCCAAAAAAAATAGCGTTAAGAGTGGCACACTGGCTTACTACCGGTTTTCCAATTCATCTGGATGTCGTCTTACATCTGGGTATGCCGAGTTGGTTATTTCTGTCTGTCCAGGAGTGCCTCATCAGCTGTTTGGTCAGGGGTTCCTGCGATTTGTGAAGAATGGGTGTCAAAGGGAGAAGAAAACACATCTGACATTAGCAGGTAGACCAAGTGATACTGTTTTTCAGGCATAAACAAAAGATGTACACAAAAAGTGCTGAAAATGTTTGTTTTTTAAGGTGCTTAAGGAGATGGAAAGTCGATTCTGAGTTTATCGTACCCGCCCGCCATGCGTTTTGGAGAATAGAAAATACCTGTGTCAAAAAATTCAAGATTGCCAAAATAATTCATTATTTTCAAATATCTCGATTTCACGCAGTTTTAGCAATTGGAAACAAGACTTTAGTTTTGTAAAACATATTTTTATAGTAACTCAAATCAAAAGCAGGGGGTTTTTTTCTTCAGGCGTCCTTTTCGAGAAAATTTCTTTCTTCGGCGCATTTATTTTCCATTTTGCACAACATTTTAGGTCAATAATGGAATCTGATGAAATAATTATAACTGAAAAATGAACCTCATCAACCAGGAAAAAGAGTAACGATAAACTCGGAATTACTTTCATGGGCATAAATTTAACCAAACCACTTTGACAACGCTGAAACATCTAATAATTTTTTTTTTTTTTTTTCTTCAACTAAAACTCTTTAAATAACAAAGCATTCCCTCGTTCACGATTAAATCGCAAATACCATGTCACAGCTTACGAATCTCTCTAGGCTAATTACAACTAACACTGTTTAGCAGTATCATGTTCAAAACCATTAATTTTTTTAATGATTTTGTCTACTAATGTTAATAATTAATCGTAACAGCCATGGTATGGCCAAATGGCTCTCTGGTAATTTTTTTGTTTCCTCTTCTTTAGTGATGTTTGCGATTATTTTTCCTTTTATTTTTTGCTGGTAATTTCATTATATTTTTTGGCTCCATTTTTTGGCAAAACACAAACACCTTCTAAAAAGTGCAAATTGTCCATACATTTTGGCCAGTCTGGCACTTTTGCATTATGATCAAAACGGCAATGTATTTCAGATTCTGCCTATTTTCACACAGGTTCAACAGTCAGCAGAATTCTATTTACGACTTTAATCAATATTTTGACATGCTTTACCATAAATCCATTACCAGTAGTGCATTTGCGACTTACTTTTTTTTTTCAGAAAATGTAAGGACCTAATTTTTTTTTCATCAATCAATGTTCACACCTATCTTAACCAATCTTCCCATTGAAACCAATGGACAGGATTGCCAATGGCAGGGGAATACTCAGGAAATTATTTTCAGTGAATTGAGACCATTGCAAAGAAATGAATTGCTCACAAATGTCAAAGTTGACTGTATTAATTTCCAGACATTTTCCATTCATTCTAAGATGAAACTGGTGTGAACTTATAATTACAATACTGCCGCAATACTTCAGTACCTATATGGTCCAAAACCGCGGAAAAAGTAAGAAGCTTAATGGTTTTCCCATTGCTGCTTGTTTGAAACGCACAAGAATTCAACATTTTTTTAAAAATTTAAGTGCTCCAATAAAATTGTCCTTTTCATACATGGCAGAGGGTGTTTTGAAAAACCAATCCCATAATTCAATTGTAATGTGCTATACTGTTGGTACAACAATGCCAGTATTGGAAGGATAAAAGTGTTCAAATTTAAGAACCTCATGAAATTTCCATGATATAGCTAAAAATTCCTCACGTACTAATCTTTTTTGGTAAAAAAGGGCATAAAAGTCAGTTTTTATGTGTAATAAAAACTTTTGTGGGTCCACATTACCCCTATTGAGGTGAAATTTCCCAACCTGGTGCAATTGTGGGATTAATCAAATATACCCCTCCGATACTGGCTTCCACTAACTTATTTACTATCTGGTGATTTTAAAATCATAAAAAAAATTTCAAACTATTTCTTACATGTTACTGTTGCTCTTCGGGATTTGCTCTTAAAATGCGTATTTCTTGTAGAAATGGTTTTTCAAAATCTTTTTTTTCTAGCACGTATTTGCAGTTTTCATTCAATACTTCACATGGATTACTTTGTGCAACTGGCCCTCTTCTTTGGGTTCTGATTAGTGTGTGCTTGATGAAGTTGTGGAGTTCAGTGACCACTTGTTCTTGTCTTTCAGCTTTGGCGGAACAAGATTACTCTTCGACCTCCAGAAACAATGCCCTGTCAGGAACAACAACATCAAAGAAAATACCATTTTTTAATAACTGAAATCTTTGTTTTGGTTCATTTACCTTTCTTTGTAGACAACTAGGGTTTTCTTCAAAGTATTATCTCACGTGTTATCAATCTAAGTGCATTTATCTTCCTCGAATCAGTGACATCAGTGCAATATCAGTGGCTGCAGCATTACACTTGTGAGCATTGATTGAAAGCAACAGTGTACACACAGGTTGCGTTTAAAGCATCATGCACATAGATGCGCCGCGAGAAATCCTGCCTAACTGTATTGACGTCCGCTGACTTGTGCAAGACAAATGCCCTATATAATGCTCAACCCATGTATTTAAAGGTGCATGTCTGATCATATTGGGACCCCCCCTGATTTCCCCTTCGCCGAACGTTTGTATCGATTTTGATATCAGACTAAAGGCCGATTTTTTCCCTCATTGTCGTCCTGAAACTTGAGCCCTCATCTCCATTTATTCCAAGATAAAACAAAAAACCAGCCAATTAATGGTTAACCATCTTAACACAGTATTGAGTAATGCTTTGCAATA
>JAMKCH010034886.1:0-15470 GCA_023653785.1 Ophioderma brevispina
CCAAAAGTAAGAACATTTGAAGTGTCCATCTTTTGTCAATCAGATGGTAAATAGTAGGAACTTTAAAAACCAAATTAACCAATACAATTATGAACAATTAGAAAAGTAATATAGTGCGTAAGCCTTGAACATGGTAATGTCCTTTTTTACACATTGGACCCCCTGAAAACCAATGTTGACATTCGACACCGCCACTCTGCTTCAGATATGTTGAAGATATATCATTAAACAACTTCCCTGAAAGAACTAGCTTGTCTTTTATTTTTTCACAACAAAATACACAAAGTTACCACACAAAGGTATCAAGACACCAGAGGGTCATTGTACATGCACAGCATATATAACCATATCATTCTATGGTGATATCAGCAAAGTATCTGTGCCAGAAAAAACAATGAAGACATCGAGACACCAAGCATGATTCTTTCAAGAATAGTTCTTTGATGATGTATCTCAACATATCTGAAGTAGAGGGGTGATATCATATGTCAACATGATTCAGGGGGTCCAATACATTTAATATTGTCACAAAATTAGGATTTTCAATAGGCTCTAAACTCGTCTTATTACTAAACACCAAGTACTTATTATTGTACTGGCTAGAAAGTCCTGCCGTGCGACTCTAGGTTAACAAGAAAACGGACATTAAAAATATTGTAACAGAGTTCTGACCCCCCAAACTTGTTCCCACATGAAAGATATTGCATTTCTACACCCAAATAACTTTAAAAGTAAAGGAGCTATCACATTTTTGATGCAGATTTGAATTCTACACCAAAAAAATTCCCCAGATAGTGATTTTCAGAGTTGGGAAGGGTTCCATTACAAGTTTATGGCCCTCTCAAAATTGTCTTTTGCATCACACAGCGTTTGATTCTGAAGGCTCCTGCGAGAAAACGAAAGGCGGTAGGAAGCTCAAGAAATTTCAGATTGGCATTTATCATACAATATCTATCAGCAAAAAAAAGAAAAAAATCCAGGACATGCTGCGGTGCACATTCGAGTGTTTTGACATGAAATAGCCCAGTTAAGGGACGTTAGGATATGGAAATTATCACTTAGCTTGCCATTTGTTGCTTGTACCTATAAGTGGTTGTTGCTTGTACCTATAAGTGGTTTCACTTCATTGCACAATCACCACCACATTCTGGGAGTAAGACCACAGGCATCTTGATGCTTCGTTAGGGTTATATAATTCCGTTTTTCTATGAAACCACTCGATATGTGGTCAATAATTATTTTATAGTGTATATTGTTTAAGTTATTCGTTGTACGGGTTCTCCTTTAAAGGAGTAATGGATCAGGCTCATCATGAACCTTGAAAGTTCATTTAAAAAACATATTTCTAGAGGGAGAAGAAGAATAGTTAAAACAGATTGAATTTAAAGGGATTCATCTCAAGTTTGGGATACCATCATTTTTTAGGATGGAGACCTTTACACAAGAATTATAGTAATTTATCTCTGCATGCTGTTTAATGACCTTGATTGGTAATAACGATATTTTCTAATGAGTTTCCGTTCATATGAAGTTCAGAAAATTCCTAAGATTCTAATGGGAAACTAATTTGTATCAGTTTACTTGCTTACCAATTGGCTTGGCTTGTGCACCAATGAATCTGAGCAAATAATAGCTAAAGGTATAATGGAACAGGTTCTTTAGGAACCACGAAAGTTCATTTCATCAGAAGAATGGTAAATACAAAATGAATTTAAAGGAGTTCATTTCCAGTCTTGAATACCATCATTTTAAGATGGATGCTTTCAATTAAGAGATACATTGGTCTCTGCAGGCTGTTTCATGGCCTCAATTGATATTGATGACACTTATTAATGTGCTTCAGTTCACTCCAAGTTCTGAAATTTCCTAAGATTCTAATGGTATTCTAGATTGTAACTTCCTTACTGAATGGCTTGGCTTGTATGCCAAGAAAAATATAAAATTAATGAAGCCTGTTCTTCCACTTTAGAAAAGAGGACCACAATTTCTTTGGTATCCACAATGAATTACTGAAAATGATACAATGTACAAGCTACAATTCTAGTTGCTTTAGGACTTGGTTTTCACTTTAACTTGAAAATTCCCACTTTACACCAAGAAAAAGCATTCAATATCTTGGTTTTGTTATTAATTTTGATTTGATGCAGGTAACACTGCCTTCCGAAAAAGTTGAGAGCATTGTGCTGAAGTGTCAAAATACTTCTGAAGAACACTAATAACATTAGAAACATCCAAAATATTCCAGTTATGATTGTTGCTACTTTTGCAACTGCATGCTGTTGAACTGAAGCCTCTTCATTATAGTTTTGGAGACTGAAAAAAAACACAAAAAAAAGCATTGCCTCTAAAGCAGTAATGTTAGAAATATATGGTTTGTAATAATAATAATTATACCGACATTTGTATAGGGCCTTTTGTGAAGAATTCAAAGCACTATTGCCTATTATTATTACGCTGCCATCAGGAAATCATACGGCTGCACCGCATGATACATTTATGTTGAAAACAGCTCAATGAAAACAGACATTAATTGATAGAAAAAGGGTTCTGCAAGCAAAACGCCATTGATAAACAAAATGAATAACGATGTGTTTTTGTGTAATATTTGTATTATGTGTACTTTGGATGTCTACTTTTTCCCATGATACATCAGGAAAACATTATCTTTCCAAGGCAACCATTGGCAGCACACCATATTTTCAATCATGAGGATTGCATGACCAGCACTGTCTGGCCCATTTCTTCTCTCAGTGGTGTATACGCTAACACGCTCATGAATTAGGCATCCTTTAGGCAAAGAAGCTTGTGGTTTGTTCTGTAAGGTGCTAAACTTGTATGTTTCAGCGTGTTATGTTATGGAATTGTCTATCTCCTAGCACCCACTTGTGGTAATCTGCTATAAAAAATGGAAAAAGTGGTCTGCAAGCAACACCCCTGACAAGGCCAAAGGAAAAAATTTAAACACTATCTGTCAGTAAACAAACAAAACCAAGGCTTCATGCTCCAGTCAGCACCAGTGATTTGGGGCCACAACAAGTACTGGCCAGCTCACTATATGAAGTGACCCCGGTTGCCACGCACTGAACCGGGTCATAAAGGCACCACACAATGTAAAGTCAAATAAATACAACACAAATTTCTGTTTACTTTTCTTTTCCAGAGTCAAGCCAAGGGAGATGTTGTCATGGGATGGCGCTATCCACCATCTGTCAGTATTAGTGAAGTCTGCCTGATTAACAATATATCATTTTGATCTTACAGAGGTATTTGCAGGAAACCTGTTGCAGAAAGATGGGTCCACAATAGAAGCAGAAACCCTGAAAGGCAAATTCCTTGCTCTTTACTTCTCAGCACATTGGGTAAATATTTTAAACAATATTAAGGCAGTGTAAAAAAACATGTTTAGCATCCTGTTTTCATTGTTGTTTTACTTTTTTATTTCCAAAATGGTACAGAGGGAAATTGTCTTTAATGCCTAGCAGGGTCATTTTCCAAGATGGAACTTCACAACTTAAAGGTCCATGGCCCGATCGCTAATAGCCTCGTCCCCAGATTTTACCGGAAGTGGGCAACATTTTGGTATCGGAAGAAAGCTTCTGTTTTTCTCATTTACCCTGTGAAATCTTAGAGCCAAAGGATTTTGCTTTTGAAGTTATGAGCGAAAATGTGCCCCATTTTGGTCGGCCAATATTAATTTTACACAGTACTCTATGGGGCTTACAAAATCACGATTTTTGCTCTCGCATCAAAACAGATTGAAATATCGGCGTGAAACTTTACAGGTGGGGTTTTGGAGTGAAGACCAATCTATCAAGATGAAAACTTCATATCCTTAAATCAGGCCACCCCCTTTAAAAAACAAAATATTCTGCCTAATCCAATCTTGGAGTGAGATAAAAAATTTAATTCCTTAGGATTGTCCCAAATAATTAGTAATTTTAAATAGAAAAACATCTTGAGTAAAAATTAATAAATTATTAATCTTTGAGAATGCATTGGATCAGAAAAGATTTTTGAAGTACTAGCCGTCTTTTATAACTATGTGACATAATGCATTTTACAAGTCCTAATGGGTTCTACATGTATGAAGCATGACTTGCATCACACAAACAAAACTATTAATTTTTTGTGTTGCCTGCCTTAAGCCAGGAAGACCCATAGGGATCACTTTGTCCACTGTTGTCATTGTCTGTTGATGATGTTGTAGTCTGTTGTTGTCTGTTGAGAAAAGGGGTTAACATTTGCCTGTAATATATGCATACTTTGATGGATTTAAACCAAATTTGAGTCATAGGTGCAGCATGGGATCCCTCATTTGTTGATGAGATCACATACTAAGGTCAAAGGTCATGTGAGGTCAAGTTATAAGATGGACTAAAAAATGTAAAATTGACCTCAATTGAAAAGTTCAATTGGAACCAAACTTGGTTTATGGATATTACATGCAAAACCTAATTTGTTTATGAGGTCAAAGGTCACATATCAAGGTCAAAGATTATATGAGGCCTATCATTCACAAACCGCCACAGCAGGTGACATGTATTGTTTTGTATGGTTTGGGTTATTATATCAGAAATATATGTGCCACAACAGGAAACAAAAACAGGTTTTTTTCTGCTATGGGCATCTGCGTATGTCTGTCAGTGTAAACAAAGATAACATTGGTCCACTTCTTGCAAATGTTTGGATTTTGATGAAAATTGGACATAATGACCCATAGGTAGGGGTTATCTGGGGTGCTAATGAAAATGCAATAGAGGTCACCTAAAGGGCGATTGATATTAGAAAAAAAAATATTTTGTGATTAAACCGTCAGTATTTTATGACAAAGACATTAACTATTAGTTTGCCACATTCCCACAAAACTGCTAGAAAGCATTAGGCCACCAATAAAGAAAAAAAAATACTCTACCCAAACATAATTTAGCACAAATCTATCAAATGCCTTAAACAGTAAAAAGTACTGATTTTTCATAAAACCACCATTAGGCTAACCAAGTTTTTTCCAGTAGGCCACATGCATTTTGATTTTGGGCACATTTTTACTATATTTCATTTTTTATTTAATTTACAGAACAAAATTGCATTTTTTAGACAAAAATGCCTCAGAGATAGAAAATTTCATTTTTAAAAAATATGAAAGTGATCCCAGATCGTTATTTTTGTTTTATAAACTAATAAGTCAAGTAGGATTTGCAACTGTTTTGAATTGCCAGTTGCCCAATTTGAGCCATATTTCTGGGATTAAAAAAAACTATTTAAAAAATGCATTTTGCATAGTTTTTGGACTACCTACTGGAAAACAAACCTTTTTTGGGCCTTATATTCTTTTCTCTACCAGAAAGACTAAATACCCAGAAGAATTGAATGTGTTCCCTAATTAGGATGCATGTAATTATTTTCCACTACTGTTTTTATTTTCTTGGATAAACGCTACTGAATTAACTGTTTACAACCACATAGTAGAACTAAGTCAGTATTTATATTTGTAGTGTTTTCTTCTTCTTAACTGATAAATTGTATTATGGCATCTATGACAGTGTGGACCATGCAGAGGATTTACTCCCACTCTTGTGAAGTTCTACAACAAGCTGAAGGAAACCCGCAGTGACTTTGAGTTTGTGTTTGTAAGCAGTGACCGAGATGAGGCTGCCTTCAAGGAGTATTACAGTGAGATGCCCTGGCTAGCATTACCATTTGGTGACAAAAGAAAGGCAGCATTGTCAAGTCGCTTTGAAATCTCTGGTATGTTTACAGTAGGTTTTCATGGATCTATCTTAAAATCAATTTATGGGTAGAATTGAATATTATAGAGTGCATTTAAATGTACTAGCAGGATTCTTGCGTTTCGTGCGGGCTCCTGCTGGCTGAGAAAACGGGAGCGATGACTGAAACCAAGTGCTCAATGAACAGATGACACACCATGGCAAACAGCACCACATAGTACAGTTTCTTATGTTTTCCCGTGGGATTTTTGTGCCAAAATGGATTTTATTAGCTTACTTTGTCAATTTTGGGGTGCTGATTTCAAAAATCTTAGGTGCCATTTTTTTCAACCACGCCTTCAGTCGCTATTTTGGATTTCAAAATGGCCGCCATTTTTCAGTATTTTTTGTCCTATATCTCGGCTTAGGAGCAACTTAGAGGAGTAAAATTGGTGGTAATACCCATGTTTGTGATACCAGGGATTCCATTGAAAGCACGGTCTTACTTGTAACTGATTTGGTTTGGCTGCCATCTTGAATTTCAAAATGGCCGCCGTTTTAAATTATGTTATGTCCTATGTCTTGGCGTGTGAGCAACGTGGAAGAGTAAAACTGGTAGCAATACCCATGTTTGTGATACTAGAGTTTCCATTAACAGCACTGGCTTACTTGTATCTAATTGAGCTTTGCCGACATCTTGGATTTCAAAATGGCCACCATATCTAATACACTTGTTTTTAAAATCTCAGCATACCAGTAATAAAGCAGTCTAAAAATGGTAGCATTGCATGTACTATGATGATACGGTAATTCCAAATCAAAAAATGCTAATGGTGCGCCCGCAGGCGGAGTGCCCATCTCTCTGTCATTGGCGTTTGGGCCAGACTCCCGCATATAATGTTGCTGTGGGGGGTTCGCCACTCCTCCCGCACAGCGAGTCTGTTTTGCATTCCCAGCATATGCCGGTACCCATTTATACTCCTGGGTGGAGAGAGGCAAGCGAGGTAAAGGGCCTTGCCCAAGTGCACAACACATTGGCAACAGTGGGGCTCGAACCCACAACCTTATGCTTATGAGGCGAGCGCTGATCCACTGCATGCCAATTATTTCAAACTCAGCCGACATGGAAGATTTCAAAATGGCCGCCACTAGACAATTTTTATGTTTTCATTAATAATGTAATGGCAATGAAATGTAACCCAAATATCAGTATATAAATTACAGATTCTACTATTTTTAAACACTATCCTTGAAATACCTGACTCAGTTAATCTTGGATTGTCTTTTCAGTACATGAAGATTATTTTCACCATACTGCATTATTTTGGAAACTTTATTTGAGGTGTAGGCATTAATCAATAATATTTTCGTGAATCAAAGAAGTTAATACTCTCATGTTATTCACCTTTTTAGAGACACAAAAACTTTTATAATTCAAACTTGACTAAAATGCGAAGAGGATATATATTTTTTTGCATTCCATTACAAGAAAAAAACATAAGGCTATTGAAATTCCATTAGAGACTTACATGACTACATGGGTTACCCAGTACCTAGTCAGGATAGAACTTAAAGACACTATCAGTGATTTGCTAAGTCAGAAAATCGAAAAAATCATCAAAAATCAGATTTTTTGCTGTATGTAACAAGTACAGTATCCTAACATACCCTAACAAATGATAAGACCAAGAGCCACCTAATAAGGAAAATCGGAATTTAAAGTCATAACTTTCCGTTCGGACACTTCCTATAACACTAATTGAATGGGATCGTTAGCTTGGACACACTGGCCGTTTCTTCCTTTTCCTGTCAATTCTTCAGTGGAAAAGGCTAACTTATGAGAATTCTAGCATACTTATCCTTCATTTTGAAGCTACTCCTGCAAATTCAAATATTTTTCAAATCACTGATAGTGTCCTTTAAGTATACTCATCCATGGGCTGAGACCTTGGACCATTACGCACAAGCTATGAAGGACATGATCAATTGGCTGCTATAAACAACGTCTTAGAAGATTACTTACATCATTTGGAGAGATCAATATTTCCAACAATGAGGTATAAGGAGATATACCACTCCTATCAGAAACCATTAAAAAGAGTCGTTCCAGTTTGGGGGGGGCCCAGGTCACTGCAAGGCGGACACTGACCAACCATATCTCTCACCGATTTGATGACACCACCTGGAGGAAAAAAACCATAGCGTAATCTTAGTTATCCTGATGTCATTGCTAAAGATAATTGGATTGTGTGCAGTGAAATCCAGCATCCTCATGAAAGATAAGGCACCTGTCTAAATTTGTCTCAGCGGCTTTCGACATTCTGTCTACGGACACAGATATGAGATGAGTCAGGATGCCTTCTGGACTTACGTTGTAAATAATGTGTGTTCCAAGTCACTACGCATTTACAGAGTGCTGTTCTTGGCAAATGGCGGCATTTGCTGTTCTTGCATACACCATGCACAAAACAGTTTTCAAGAACATTACCTTGCTGTACTAGGGGGGTCGAAAACTATCCTCACAAAATTTCTGAAATACACCCATTGCGCACAGCTTAAATCTAGGCTTTATCCACCTCCTCTTAGATATGCCAGCAAATTTTCCCATCCCCCCAATCAGTACCTCTAAATGCGTGCAGACCTAGTAGACCAATATTGCATCAATTTGTATTTGATCTCCCAGCCCGCTTGATGTATCGGCCGGTGTTAAGTCTACCTGAGAGTCACTTGGTGGTACCCTGACTCACAATGGCCATGGACAAAAGTACTCTTGCCATTTGGGATTATATGCCAATCGGAGGAGAAGAGTGATCATCGGATAACACAACTGATAAGCTTTCCAATGTTTGGTCCACGAACAGATTTGTGAATGGAATGCCTGACTTAGTAACTATGAAATTGCCAGATTTTAGAGCTTCCCAAGGAAGTGTATACTTTTTTTTTGACTCCACGGTACACGCATGGGTGCTCCGCATTGGCAGGAAGTTTCCGGTTGGCCTCTTGAATGGATTAATGAGGCCCGGTACTCTCCAACTGCTGCTTGGGTATGGGGAATCCCCAGTCTGCTTTCTATTCGGGCATCATTGGGACATGGGCCCTGTCCGACCTGTCAGCGGTCCCCCAGCCCTTCCGAGTCCCGCTGCCAGGAAGCTGGTCCCTCCTGGATTTGTAATCGTTGCCCTATCCTGGTCGCCGGTGACATAGGGGTCGCGATCGTTCCCGGCTCTGCGGGAGGAGATGGAATTTTCGGAAGGCCAGCTGGTCCTAGGTTCAACAACGGCTCACACCCGCGGGCTGTCAATCCGCCTGCCCGGTCCCGGCTTCATCTGACGTCGGCGATGCATGTTCTGACTTCTGCTCCGTGCTCCACCGAGCGAACTTGAACATTCCATTCCACTGGGGGCAGGGGGAGTCCCTGCACCCCCTGTTATGGACGGGGAGTGCGCAAGTTATACCAAGTATTTGTAATGCCAACTAGCGGTGTCTGGGGGAGTGGCGGGGCAGCCGGCTGCTGGATCTGCTTGGCCAGGGGAACGCCCGAGATGGGAGGGGGGATTGTCCAGTGTCAACTTCTGCCCCGCGGGCCGCTGTGGCTGGAGCACACCATCGGAGCTCACCGGGCGTGCTGTTCCGCTGGACAGGTCCTGTCTCTCCGGATTCCGTCGCTTCAGTGCTGTCAGCGATGGAGGGTGGCGGGACCGCACTCCCCGCATGCCGAGGGCCCATCTCTGTTCTTTTTGATGCAGAGGTTTGAGCACTCTGCGGACCTCTCCGCCCGTCGGGCCCCATTGTCCCGCCGTTCGCCTGCGATGGGATCACTGAGGCAGTTAAAGTTCTCAAGGGTGGGAGGGGGGATCCTGGTCGGTGACGGCTCCATACAGAATTCTTGAGGAGTATGGTGCCCGAGGCTGTGCGATGGCTCCACCTCTTCCACGTATACAACTGCATGGGAACGTCAACTATTCCCTCCGGATGGGGGACTTCGGGGTCTTGCGGTCCCTGAGGCCCCGGGAGGCCAGCAGGTGACCCCAGGAGTTGCAGACCCGTCTCGCTACTATCTCCCGTCTGTGGGCTGCTTGGCACTGGTGCTCGGCGGGATCAATGGTGCGGTCGAGGCGGATTTGCCCCGAACCTGGACTGGGTTTCGGGGAGGTGGTAAACGGCTGGTCAGATGACAAGACTGGTTGATGACCAAGGGCAGCCTTCCAGAGGAAGGGGGGGGGGTTTTGAGCGGTCTTCATTGGACCTGGCTGATGCGTACGGTGCATTGGGCATCGAAGGTTTACCTCAAGCCTACTCAAAATCTTCCCATGATGTTAAGGATGGTCAAGTTAATTGTATGGTGATGCCTCATCCAGGACGGGTCTAGTCCTGGAGACCTTCAAATGGGCAACGCAGTCGGATAGTTAGAAGTAGTAGAAAGCAAACTTCAGAATGGTGTCCCACAGGGGGTTTTCGTCTGGCACCCAGTCTCTTCGGCATCTGCATCTCGGGTGTGCCGGGGGGAAGAGGGGAGATTGTTCGTGGTGCTCCTGCGCGGACGGCGCGGCGCTGGAGTGGCTGCTGATTCCTTTGGGTCCCTGGGGGCGTGTTGCAGAGGGGACCTGGTCACTGTAAGCCCATTCTTTACACCGGGTGGTGGCGCTTGGGGAGCTCGTCAGCCCCAGGGCCGTGGCTCTGTTTTCCGCCTTGCGGGTCGATGCGCAGGGGGAGAGCTTGACATCACTCTGGATGGAGAAAGGCTGTCACATGGCCTAACACCGATTGCCTTGGCGTCGCGGTGGGCTGCAGCCTTGCTTTCGATCAGAGCGGCAGGGGCAGAGTCGCTGCCGGGACGGGTCTCGTGTCGGGCCTCCTCGGGGGGGCTCGAAGAAACTGGATGGGGTGCATCTTTTGACACCTGTACATTGGCTGTTGCCTTGGCATGTTCCGTATGCTGGGTGCGCTGCACCGGTGTGGAGTCGCGGTGTGCATTCACACAGGATTGATGTCCTTCTGAATGATGCAATGAGACTTGTTGGTGGGTGGCCTTTTTGGCGACGCCTGGGGTGTCTTCCAGTTCGTCTGGCATGGCTCCTGTGTGTGGACCTGGGGAGGAAACTTCAGACGTTCCAGCTCGCCAAGAGGGGTGTGATGCATCTGGTGGCCTAGTACCACCACCAACACCCTTGGGGATCGGAGAGTTCGCGGAGCCTTTGCTGCCCAGTACGTGCGGTCGCGGTGTCCCCGTCGGCGATCGTAATGGATCAATGGCAGGTGGTTGTGTGAGCAAGTCGTCCTCTGCATTTGGGGCCCCTGGGGGCAGTTTGCGGACGGACATCTGGCGGGCCCGGGGGGGGCTTGTGGCCTTGGTGGGAAGGCATGGGTCGGCCTCGGCAGACTCAGGGCTGGCGTTGGTAGTACGGAGGAGCTACCTTCCGGGGCGGAGTGAGCTTTCACCGGGCTGCGATTGTGGAGAGCCACGGGCCATTGGCCACATCATAGATGACTGTGGGGTCTACAAGTCCCCAAGAGGAATTCCAAGGCTCTCTGATCCAACCTGGATGAGGAAAACGTATCAGCTGGTTAAAGACGGATTCTTCCACTGTGATTTTGGACTTGCACGCACGAACGAATGGGTTCATTGATCTTTCGTGCAAGTCAAGATAAGGGTTATGAAGCTATGAGGACCTACACAAAGTGGATATCCTGAGCAAGGGAAAAACACTGTGAGGCCTGTAGAGGGCAGTTATAATCGTGGAGGGCTCCTAACAAATTGTTTCCTAATGGTCACTGATGATAATCGTAAGTACGGAGAAATTTAATCTGAACACTTCGGCTTGCAGTACGCGGAACTGTTAGATCGAGAAGACTTATAGTCTCCATAAACTTACCAATCTCTGTGTCTCAAATTGACTCCACCCCTACATCTTTGTTGTATTTATTTACTCTAAATTCAATTATGCAAGTATGATCAAACCAAGCTAAATAAAGTGGCTTCAAAATACGTACAGTAATTACTTGAAGTACATATTCATCACATTTAAGCACTTAATTGTTACAAACATATCAGATTTAACTAAAATATGAAACAGCTCCATCTAAGAGCAGGCCCTGTGCAGTTTACACAATGCCATATGTCTTTAATTATCCCGCCGTAAAAATTTACCAAAGCGCCGGAGCAGGTGAAGTCGCACTGAGTGGGTTATGAATGGAGTCTAATTAGGCTTATCGGAAATAACATCGACGGTGATAAAACGGTTTTACAAGATCGGCATTTACCGTCTGGACTAAGTATAATTAAAAATGGCGGCATTTTGAAATTCAACGATGGTGACTAAACCAAATTAGATACAATAAGGAAATGCTGTTAATAAATCCCTGGTATCACAAAAACATGGGTATTGCCACCACCTTCACTTTTCTAACGTATCACACAAGCCAAGATATGGGCCAAATTGTACATCATGTAATTGTAAAAGGCGACCATTTTGAAATAAAGATGGCTGCCAACCCAAATTAGTTACAAGCAAGGCAATGCTTATAATGGAATCGATGGGTATCATCACAAACAAGGGTATTTGCCACCATTTTTACTATTCTAAATTGCTCATAAGCCGATATACAGGACATAACATAGTTCGAAAAAGGCGGTCATTTGGCATTCAAGATTGCGCCAGACCAAATCAGTTTACAAGTAAGGACAATGTTTCAATGGAATCCATGGTATCACAAACATGGGTATTGCCACATTTTACCCCTCTAAGTTGCTAATAGCCCGAAGCCCGAGATAGAGGACAAAATATAATGAAAAATGGCGGCCATTTGAAAATTCAAAATGGAGAAGGAAGGCGTGGTTGAAAAAAATGCACCTAACTTTTTTGAATTCAGCACCCCAAAATTGACAAAGTTAGCCAATATAAATCAATTTGCACGAAAATCAGGGATCTAAATATCGACTTCCAACTTACCAACCTCAACCCCAGAAACACACACCCATATCAGTGATAATGGCAATTTTAGCATATTGGTGTGACTGGAACTTACGAGTATCCCGAATTCCATGTAACGTGGAATATAAAAAAAAAAATAAGTGTTTCCAGTAGTTGGCATTTCAGCAACCCATATTTTCAGATGTTTTCTTTTTCACCTAGTTAGGCTATGACTGAAACAGCTCATGTACAGCTAGGCTCAAACATGATGTCTGTGTGGATACAATTCAAACATAACATGGTCAGGGCAAGCAACTGAATAGAAACCTAGATCATTGAAGGCCATGGCATCATGGTTTTGTATTGTTCAACAACAAGCATTTGGGCCTGGCTGGGTAGAGCTAAGTGGGGACAAAAAAAATGTGTTTCTAGGCCCGACCGACCCTGATTTCGGAAAAATCATGTAAAATCGGCCTGTTTTAGAAAATTAATCAATTTTGGCTAATATTTTTTTAGAATTTTTTTGTAAATATTTTTCATTTTTTCTCTTAAGTTTTCAGATTTGGGGCTGTTTTATGCAAATTTGTATCCAGAAAAGAAAAAAAAAAAAAAAAAGAAAAGGAAAAAAACTTCGCCCGCCAACCGTCCATACTTGAAGGTCAGGAGTTTTTTTTCATCGCCTCTAAACATTAACTCTAATCTAAAGTGTACAGGACCAGGCTATGCAACACCCCAAAACACTGGTTCTATTTATTCATGGTCTAAATTAAACTTTCTATAGCTAGTCTAGCCTTTCTTTGTGGGCTGTTGTGAGTAGGCCATGGATGTTTAGTAGGCCATGGATGTTTTCATTTTTTTTAAATTTTAGAATTAAGTAGACCTACTATTTTGCTAATTTGGAAATCATTTTGAAATTTTAGACGGGACTTTCGTTTACAAAGAATAAATTTGTTTACAAAGAGTAAATTAGTTCTGATTGCACTCAAATACCAGAAACATTTATTCTTCAGTTATGTGCTAGATGCAGTATGCCACATCAGTATCAAGAATGCGCTCATTATCTCAACAAAGATATGATCCCTTGATCCATAATTTGCTAACCATAATTTGCCTGGGAAAAATCATGCCAAATTTAAAGATTGAAAACATCAGAACTTCAGTGGGCATTTCCATAGCTTGTTTGTACAGGCTGATGGCATTTGGAGCCTGGTCTGTGGGAAGTGCAAACACATCTGATGCATTGTAACCTTTCATCTAGGCCTAAATAGGATACAGGCCTGTGGTAACTAGTTAAATGGTGCGCCCGCAGGCGGAGTGCCCATCTCTCTGTCTTTGGCGTTTGGGCCAGACTCCCTCATATAATGTTGCTGTGGGGGGTTCGCCACTCCTCCCGTACAGCGAGTCTGTTTGCATTCCCAGCATATGCCGGTACCCATTTATACTCCTGGGTGGAGAGAGGCAAGTGAGGTAAAGTGCCTTGCCCAACTGCACAACACATTGGCGACAGCGGGACTCGAACCCACAAGCTTATGATCCACTGCACTACATGTGTCCCCTAACTAGTTAAGATTTTGTAAATAACAAATAAATAATCAGACTAAACAGCAAGTGATTTTGATTTATCTACTTGTACAAATTTATCCTTTCATTTGCAGGCATTCCAACACTGGTCATCCTTGATGGAGAAGGTAATATGATCACAGAAAATGGCAGAAGCAAAGTAGACAAAGATCCAGATGGAAAGGTATAAGAAAAAGTGCTTGAATATCTCCTTGGCAAACCAAAACAGTATTTTAAAAATCATTTTATTCAAACATACCTGGCCGATTCTACACAGTAGCAGCTACACATCTACCACCGAGTCGTCTTTGGTAATGGCTTGTGGTGGTGTCAGGATTTATTCAACTGAGTAAGCCGATCCAGGGCCGCGTGTACCCATGATACGGATGCTCCTAACATGGCCTGCTTTTTGAGACTGGGGCAGATTGGGAACAGTCAGGGGTTTACACCCTACTCTTATTCGACACTGACTGCGATGTACATGTACAGTTGTGACTCTCTGTACACGGGACCGACGGCTTAACGTCCCCTCCGAAGGTCGGGATGCTTTCATGATTCATTTGCCCAATTCCAAGTGAACCATGGAGGAGAGCGGTATTCCGTACCCCAATCAATAGCTCGAATACAGATTAAATCCAGAATTGAGCACCCGAATAAATCCCAGCAAGTGACCCCACCGGGATTCGAACCCAGGATTTTTTGGTAAATTTGTGCCACAGGCAAGCACCCTAACTGCTCTCTCACCGAGTAGACACAGATAACATAAATGTACCTACTAACGAGAGCATCAATGATGCATAAGACCCACGTGTATGGTGGAACTGGAATTATCTCTGGAGACGCAATGCATGAGACACCTAAGACAAGTTCTTGGTTGGTAGACAGTTTTTGAACAAATAAGATATTCAAGATGGACATAAAATATGCTTTGGCAAAATAGAAAATGTAGTGTAGTACAAAGTACTTGAGGTCAACATGAACCCGATGGTGTTCTTCTTCAAATGGTGCAAAAAATACATTCCTGTCATAATTTTTTTGAAAATTACATAATGCCTCTTTAATCCAATTATAATCTTTACCATTTTCAGAAAATCATATAATGCCCCTTTAATTAGGAATGGTCCTTTAATTGTTAAATTGAAGAATGGCCTGTTAATTGGTAAATTGAGGAATAGCCTTTTAATAACTAGTAAATTGAGGAATGTCCCTTTCATTGGTAAATGAAGGAATGTCCCTTTCATTGGTAAATGAAGGAATGGCACTTCAATTTTAAATAAATTTGCATTACCCTTTC
>JAMKCH010034887.1:0-29248 GCA_023653785.1 Ophioderma brevispina
CGCTCAGGGCTCGAACGACTCGTTGTTTCTTACACACGTATCCCCCCACGGGTCCGCGTCAAAAGCGACAATTGATAGATGGATTAGCGCTGTAATTAACTATTCCAACGCGGTGATAGGAGCTTCCCCAAGCTCGAGCCCATTATGTTCGTAATATCATTTCCTCGTGGGCCTACCACCGCGGAATCAGCATTGCTGAAATGTGCGAGGCTATGTCGTGGATGGCTCCCACAACGTTTTTAGTCGGTGTACTACAGAAACTTACAAACTCCCCAAGAGAAGGTGGCGAGGGCACTCCTGCAGACACAACACTAAGTCAAACTTCACTATACATAAAGTCTCCATCCGGTCCGACTGTGAACGCTCTCTACCCGGAGGACTTCTATTCCGGTGTCAGGTGAGCATCTATGTTCCCGAATTTTATGTTAATTGCCTTTAGGTCCTTAACATATGTTACTTTTGATGGTTTTTGTGCTGCTTGCCTTTGGCTGGCTTCTGTTGAATGCTTCTGAATATCATGCTCCACCTCGACTGAGTGTGCTAGTCTGGTGTTGATTTAAAATATTCATTTCAACGGGGGTAATGCTAGGTTTTTCATTTCACATTGGTGTAAAGAAATCAGTTCAGTGTATGATTTGATTCAAAACGCACATTATGTTTAAAATCATCCTAACTGAAAAGCCTGATTTCCCTTCCAATGTTGATTTTTTCCACTTCCAGGCCCGCCCCACAGCATGATATGTACAAACGCGTCCGTGTGTGCTTTTGAGCCAAAACGGATTAAGGCGAAGAGCTAAGGTGACCTGGTGTGACCTTGGGTCACTTGTGAGTACCATTTTCTCTTTTAGGGGTGTTATTATGGGTAATTGGGCATTCCACTTCTCAGAAGGGAAATGCCATATGTTTTCAGTCAACATTGGAAAGGAAACCATGCTCAGTTGGTATGCTTATAAAACATAATGGTGTTTTTGAATATTTCTGCCATAACCTTTAAACATCAAGCAAAATTGCGCATTTCTCCCTTCCATTTTTTTGGTGTCAGCGGTTTTTACCCATGTACATGGTAATTATAAGCCAGTGTTAGGAAATGAGACTAGCTGATGCCTGATGGGCTACTTGTTTTTTTTTTTTTGGCATGCGGATTACGCTGGCACGTGTTTCCAGTTTTTGAACTTACCTTGCCCTGCTCTTCATCGCAAAAAACATCCAATGGGGTGGCGGATAGAAACCATAGCAACAAGGCCAATGATACGCAATAGGAACATGGTGACGGCTCCCCATAGCAATGTGGGTTAGATTCAACCATACACAAGGCCATGATACCAATAGACCACAGTAGGCTCCCATGCATAGCATGCGGTAGATTCAACCCAAAATAATGGCTCAGCCGATGTAAGCCACCTTAGATTTCTTGTTGCGGTACTTGGGTCCTTTTGGGCTTTGCATGGCTGCTTTTCCGGAGTTTCCGTAACCTGACCCATCTGACACACCACCTTTTTCTGAACACTTAGAATACCGGAAACCTTAATGGTCCTGAAGGGTTTCCGAAATTCAAAGTGTGTCATAAAAAGTGTGTCAGATGAGTCAGGATACAGAACTTTCCCCTGCTTTTGTGTTTCTGCTTCCTTACATTTTTTTGATGTGTTATAGCTTGCTCTGTACTTTGGGTACTACAGTCTGTCCCTCAAAATGGCACATCTGTGTTTAATCTTATCCCTCATTGCATTGGCAATCACTTTGGGGCAAGCACAACTTATTTAAGCACTTGGCATTTGATTGAAGGTTGGTTTTGGATCATCTTTACAAATGTTACAAGATTTATTTCGGTCTGCAAAGACGATTTTGTGATTTCTGTTCTGTTGATGGGTCCTCTCCCCCGAAACAGGTCTCCTAATAAAAATAGCTTCATTCTTGGGGAGTTCCGTAACACACTTGTTTTTCTGACACACTGTTGTGAATTTGGAAACCCTTCAATGAAATAAAGCACATGTTTATCTGTTCTGGGAGTTTTCCGTAAACCTGACCCATCGAACAACACTTTTTTTTCTGACATCCTTATGAATCGGAACCGTGCATGAAATAAAACCTTGTGTTTAATTCTGTGAAGGGTTTCCAAATTCATAATGTGTCAGAAAAAAGTGTCAGATCGGTCATGTTACGGAAACTCATATTTATTCTGTTAGGTTTCTGAATTCCATAAGTGTGTTCAGACGGGTCAGGTTACAGAAACTCCCTCATTCTTTCTTTGTTTTCAATCTTATTAGATGATGCCTCGTCAAACAAGTTTGAGGCTCAAGTGAACAATGGTGATTTCTTTTTTCATGTGGAATGCCCAATTCAACAGCCTCTTTAAATATTCTGACCTTTTAAGTTAGCTTATGAAAGTGTACTGAATCCATTTAGGTAACATTCGTGTAATTGATGTTTGGACCAAACACATACAGATAATGGCAAAAGTAGATTTTGACCTCTGCAGTAAATCACATATCTCTGGATTGCCAACTTCAGCAAATGGGATGAAACAAAACATGTAAAAGGCTTGGTGTCTCTTCTTTATATGTTGATTGACGATGATGTAAAGATGTTTTTCTGAATACCATTTTTTGAGACGGCGTAGTAGTTCAACTGTAGTTGGGTGTTCTGTAGCTGACATGCACTAATAATTGGACAACTTTTCCCATAATTCTTTGCAGGATTAAAAATTAAATTCCAAAATTAAAATTTAACATAACCTGTCCATGTTCTCTGTTCATGGTTCGCGACTAATTGCACAAAGAGGATCTTTGTCATGCAGAGGTTGTGTTCAAGTTGTTGAAACCCGGTGGAAGTGTACACTGTCTCTCGGTGCAATGTTCATTATAACCTGGGTCCCTCTAATGTTCATTGTTTTCATTATAACCTGGGTCATTTACAAAACATTACCCCTGTTGACGGGCGGTGGCCCATTATCGTTGAACCACCTGTAATTACACTTGGAGTGAGAGCCGATTTTGCTGTCAATTTATATCCTTTTTAATGTTATTCCAAGACATTGCTGATTTTTTAGAGAACAAGTCATTTGCACACATGTGCTATGAAGTTACTTGACATTGATATGGCATGTCTCCATGTGGCTTCTCTCAAGTTGCAGAAAAGGATGTAAGAAGGTAGACATGGTGTCCACAAGTTTGCACTCAAAGCTATATGCTGTAGTTAGCCTGCTGCAGTTACTTACATGCTGTAGAACATCATCAAACCCCTTGGTATATTCATATATACAAAATAGAAAATATTATAAAGACTGGAAATGTTGAAAAAAAATTAAGATGTACATCTAACAGGAGGCATCTATTCAGCAGCTACTACCATGAAAAAACATGTGTATAATTTAAAACTTTCTGCAAACATTCCTCATGTGATCCATAACTTACTTGATAATGATTGCTATAGTTTTGATTATTGCAGTAAAATTCTAGAGCTATCACTCCATGTGTACTTACCAACACCAAGAAGCCAAGGCTTCTACAGTCCATCTGGTTGCCACAGTGAGAAAACCGGGAGGTGCCTCTATTTTGTGATGTTAGTGTATAACAAGATCATAAGTGCAATAGCTGCCATTTGTCAGAAATCAAACATACTATTATGCCAAGTCTTTGGCCAGTGGCTCTTGAAATGTTTCTTCAGGTGATTGTGAGCCACTGACTCAAGGAAATATATATTGAGTTCTGCTAATACATAGCAGCACACACATGGCACTATTGCACTTACGACCTTGTTGCACTTGCATGATTTGTCTCGTCAAAAAAAAAAGAAATAAAGATGACAAATTTCCACTTTTGAGAAACAAAATTATAACATACTGCACACTATCAAATTTTCTCCCCATTGCTCCCTCCCCCCCCCCCCCCAAAAAAAATGGGGAAAATTAAGACAACATGCCACATGGTTTCCATCAATAAAACAGGGGTCAGGTTTTGAAGACATTTCTTTTGTATCCCTTGTCTGCTTGGCTAATTGTTGCTTGTGTGTTATTGTACAAGTTTGTATTTGTTTGTGAATAAAATGTGTGTGTAATTGTTATTCTAGTTTTTCACATCTAATCCAAACTAGAATTTAGGAATAATATTGTAAGATGTCTTTTTTTTTTTCAAGAGTTAAAATCATCAAGGACATAAAAATGGGAAACTATTTAGCCTGAAGAATGCATTCACAAGCTCTTACAATTTCTGAGCTGCACTTCATGGATAAATATCCATGCTCAGGAGGAGATGTTTGTCTACTGAGTCTATCCCACAATGCTGCAGTTTTGGGACATTTCACTTCAATAAGGTCATGTGATTCCACAAAATTCCTATTACCAAAACCTGACTTTACACTCGTTTTAGCCTGTAAGGTGCCAGTATAGGAATTTTTTTGCATGATCATAATATGCCTTATGGTTCTTAAACTTCTTGAACACCTTTTATCTTTACTGACATGTGTTTAGTACAGTATGGGCACATTGCAATGCATTGTGAGATTGATTCAAAACACCCTCTGATACCTACTTTTTCCAGATAAAGTCAACTCAAGTGAATGCTAAAGAGCAAAAGTCTTCGGTCTGTTCTGTCATGTAAAAGGCACTTTTTAGTAAGCTCAAAATTTTAATATTTTACTTTCATATTTCTTTCATAAATATTGCTTTATTGTCATTCATCCATTGTTTTGCATTAGAAGGCTGATCATTAAAGATCTGGTACAAAGTTTTAGTTTGATTCTTAAGCAGCTGAAGGCAAAATACCAGTTTCTTGGTAAGAAAAAAAAAAAGTTACGGTGGTATCGCTCCGACACAAGTACTCTGTTAATTACAAGGTTTAGAAAACTGGGCGTATGCAGATGCAGTAATACAGTGAGAGCGCCCATGCCCAGCTGTTTTCAGAAATGTGACTGCATAAGTTCAAAGTCCACTCGATTGATATCAGTCACATTCCTGAACAGCAACTGGGCATGGGCACTCTCACTAGCTGCATCTGCATACGCCCAGTTTTCTAAACCTTGTTCATGTGTGTCAAGTTCAAGATGGTGACATTTCATTAGGCAAATGGCAAAGTTATGATCAAAATATTGCATATACCTTTCACTTTTTGCCATCAATTTGAACTTAAGCCCTTCAATTATTTTTTTGTTCCATCGATATTCCTCTACATGTACATTCTGTATCATTTTCATATGAAATGTTATCACCTCATAGTTTGAAGCACTTCAAAATTTCATTCGAGTACATTGTCATTGGGGCTTTTTTACAATGCATTCACTGAGACTGGTAAATCATTAATTTATAGGTATTCAGGAATAGAGGTTGTTTTAAAGGAATTTATTGACAGAAATCTATCGGCACATATATAATGAAATATCCCTAAATAAGACATAATTGGGTGGGGCACCTTTAAGATCTAATTTTCAAGTAGACAAACATGCTGAAGCCCTAATATGCTTATTTTTTTTTATAATTTCCAATGGAAAGTGCCAAAATAGTTAAATTTTATTTTGTGGTTGCAGTTAAGGCTAGGTTTCATCTGGAAAACTAGGATAATATTTTTTGATCTCAAAGTAGACCTTTACCAATCACTCAATCTGAATCATGTCATAAATATTGAGCTGTATGTTTACTAATATTTCACCACACTGATCATTCTATGCACCAAAAATGTATTTAAGAATGTCATCAACCTCATATTTTCATTTTGAGTGTGGGGTGGCCATATTCCAAGATTGTTTGTAACCTAGTCCAGGTAGCAAAATTAGGCCAAGAAAATAAGGAAGTTCTTCTCAGCTTCTTGCTCATATAGGTGTAAAAATTCAAATTTTACCATATTTATTTTCTCAAGAGATTTTTGAACAAAGTGGTCCATAAAAATGCAATAAAAAAGAATTTCCACATATCGCATTGCTTTTTTTTACTTTAAAAAAAAATACATAGCGCTTAGGGCTTTGAGCTGAATGAAGCTGAGACAAACCTTTGGGGGGGCCTTAGTTTCCCATTGAAATGTTATCGCATGAAATACAGGATCCTCTAAGGTGTTAGTACTTTCATCTACCAGATCACAGATAGAATAAAATAATTGACATGAGAACCTTCATTTTTAGTTATTTTAAAATTTCCTAATGTCTTTCCACCAGCCAATGTATCCATAAGTTTTAACCTGTAGATATCTGTTGTCTAAATGGCAATTACTCTAATATGTAGTTCCTTAAAATTGACATAGAAGAGATCGAGTGAATGATTGAAGCTTCTACTAACAAGTATAACACACTCACAAGTAATTTAACTTTTAATTGTATATAAGGCCAAAAAAAACAAGTTTGTCTCAGAAGAAATGTGAAAAATGCAAATACAAAATGAGCTTTTTTTTTTAAAGAAAAATGCTAATGTGAAATTAGGGGTGGAGAGCCTGAGGAGGTGGTAGTGAGTAAGGTAGACCCATGTGGCATGTGTGGGAAGAGGGTAAAAGTAAATTCTGTGTGGTGTGAGAAATGTGGGATATGGATCCATGGGAGATGCACAAAGATGAAGAGAGTGACCCCAAGTTTGGCAAGAGATTTTATGTGCGGATTAAGATGCGAGAAGGGAGCTGGAGGGATGGTGGAACAGGATTGTGTGATGAGGTGGAGTCTGTGAAGGAGTTCACATACCTTGGGGACAAGGTTAGTGGGGTGGTGGATGCGAGGTGGCTGTGATAGCTAGAGTGTGGTATGGGTGGGTAAAGTTTAGGGAATGTGGGGAGTTGTTGCAAGGGAAAAGATATCCTTTGAAGATGAAGGAATGGTGTATAGGAGTTGTGTGAGATCAGTGATGCTGTATGGGAGCGAGACATGGTGTCCGAGTGAAAATGAGATGGGGATTCTGAGGAGGACAGAGAAAGCAATGATGAGAGCGATGTGTGGGTTGAAGTTGAAGGATAGGATGAAGACTGAGGACTTGATGCAGATGTTGGGTTTGGAAGAGGCGATGGACCGGTTGGTGAAGGTGAACAGTGTACATTGGTATGGGCATGTGTTGAGGAAGGATGACGAGCATGCCTTAAAAAGAGCTTTGAGCTCGAGGTGGGAGATTGAGGAGGCAACGTCCAAAGAAGACATGGAAGAAGCAAGTGGAGGAGGAGAGCAGGAGGGTTGGGTTGAGGATGGAGGATGGAAGGAGTAAGGGCGGTTACTGCCTGTGTGAGGTGAATCCGGCCACCACCATTTACGGGGACAAAACCAGATTTAAAACTTTGGTTTTACTACTTACATTGCATTTTTGACCCACTTTTTTTCAATTTTTCATTTTTCCCCTGGAATTTAGAGAAAAAAAATTATGCGGTCAAAGATCAATTTCAAACAAAATGTGTGCAGTCTTCCGAGACAAACTTGTTTTTTTCCTGGCCTAAACAATAGTTGATTTGTTAATACAAATATTGACTGCCTGTGCTAAAGAATATAGCACAATCAGATTTGACCGAATGATATATTTTTACTATTACACAAACAGACAATATTGTTTTATTTAATGATAATGAACAGTGTTTTCTCATGGCGTGCAATGATAACAATTAATATTACATGGATCAAATTAGTGCATTATATACATATAACTTGAGATAATAAGGCTTTTCACACTGAGCAGGCGATCGATCCAGACAATACACCCTATAGACTTCAAACCAGTCACCAAATTCATTCATTCCTCAAATAACATGCATACACACGTCTACTAAATGCGCTTATGTTGGAGACTGTTCACCATGTTGAATTTCCTTGTTCATCCAGTTAATCTTCACAATGAAAAATGTGCAATTTCTGCGCAGAAAAAACCAAGGTGACAAGTTGTATAAAGGATGACCAGGTACCTCTGCATTAATATAGTCAACAACAACTATGCCGTAAATGCCTCGGAAAGGAAGTATTTTCTGAAAGCAGCAGCTCATTAAATCCTTCCTTTCGAAGCCTTTACTTCGTAACTAAGGCATGTCTGGTATTCTGAAAATAGCTGCAGTTAAATTAGTCTTCAAAAATGCTACTCAGTGTGAAAAGCCTTAATACTTTGCAGGTCCTGCAAAGCAGAAGGCAGCCGTAATCAAGAGGTCCACCCATTAAATTCGAACCCTAGCCAACTTAGCACATAAATTGCATAATAATATTTCTGTCTGAAGAGTTGCATGCCTTTTGAAGTGTTATAGATAGGCTTTTGACTATACCTTGAAGCCTAGTACAATAGTACATTGCTTCGAACTGGCATGAAGGTATATGGTACAAAGGAAACATGTTGTTAATATTGCTTGTAGAGCTCAGTAGTGTATCATATATACATCTTACATGCATCTTAACTAGCCTTAATTGCTCTCATGAATTAAGATCTACTTAGTCAGGGACAGAATTAGCAAGGGGAGTTTCCATAACCTGACCCATCTGACACACTTTTTTTCTGACACACATAATGGAACCTTAACCGAAATAATGTGCTTTTATTTTGTTGAAGGGTTTTGAATGATGTGTGTCAGAAAAAAGTGTCAAATGGGTCAGGTTATGGAACCCCCCTTCTGTCCTTGACTCTAGAGCACCATCCTTGTTCCATATAGCAATGCAAACTGCGACATATTAGTTATTAAGAACTTAGCTGGCTCAGCTAGTGCTTCAATTCAATTGTCAGTTCACACAACAACTTATATATGGCTAACAGAATTAAAATTCAGGGATTTGGTTAGCACTGTAGTTGGGGCTGTTCACAGTTGATGCAATTAAACACTATTGGCACATTTTTTGAAGAGCGCCCCGCAATTTTCAAAATTTTATATTTTTGCACAGTCACTTGGTAATTGTCTAGGAAGCTATCCTGCGAGCGAGAATGCTAAAAATGCGTATTTTCACAAATAAGCCGATTTTGTAATTAGAATGGGATTCCTAATGGACTTAACGGCAAGCTGGAAAAATGCTACGTCTAATGTCCTCATGATGAAATATGCCACCGAGGCGAGAAAATAAAACCTCTAACTTGACTTGCCCCGAACTATTAAAACAACAATGATGAGCGTAGACCATACCTGGCGCTATTTCCCTTGCCCGGCTATGTACATTGGAATGCCGTTTCCTGCAGCAGCCGTTGAATTATTACGGGGATCCCCGATAATAATTATTCTATTACAACATTCCCTTCGTGTGACACATAGACGATTTTCGATCTTACCCATTCACAGGTACAGTTAACTAGCCAGTTACCAATTAAACCGTGTAAAAATCTCCAATTTTTTTGAAAAATTGGGGGCGCCCTTCAAAAAAATGTGCTAATATTGCTTTAAGCAATAGACCTTTTCAAATCCAAGTTTACCAAATGTGATGACCCCGATAATCTTCCTAATGGGTCATCACACGCAACTGTTGGGAGCAGGACTTACGCATATTTTGCCTTTGCATAATGTGCATCACTTGGCAAGCGTTTGTGAATGTACGTGAGCGTATATAAGGACACTCTGGTACATTGTGTTTTGCTCCGAACATTTCCGATGTTCAATTGAAAAGGTCTATTAGGTTAAAACCAAGGGGGAAAATCACAAAAGGGGGAAAACATGCATGTATTTCTGTATAATCTATATCAAAAAATTTCTTGTTTCAAAGTGAACTTGATTTGCAGTACACATATTTTGTCATGGTAGTTCTTTTATCATTCTTATTCCGTGGGTGGGGTTTAGTAAGCAAACACGCAATATCATTGGTTGTTGCCTATCTTATATGAGACGATATTAGATAGTGCGTCGCCGCGCAAGTGTTTATGCCTTCGTGTAAGGTTGCGCAGTGCACGCAGGTAGTATGGGTTGATTCATTTTTTACAGCGGGGGAATATTTTTGTTTTTTAAACTAATATTATTGAAATAAAACTTTTCGATGATTAAAACAACCAAAACTAAATAAGAATGAGAATAAAAGATAGGATTTGTTGTTTTGCCTATCTAATATCGTGTCATATTGGATGGGCAGTCCAATATTTTCCTACTCAAAGTATTGGACTGCCATCCAATATGACATGATATTAGACAGGCAAAACAACAAATCCTATCTTTTATTCTCTAATTGTGCTAGCTTGGAAAAATACTAACTTTAAAGAAATTTAAAGAGAGGGACTTCCTCTGGCTATAATATTTGGGGTTAGGAAAATGTTTAAAAAACAAACTGTGGCAATTAAAAGAATATATGCTGCCAGTAGGGATATGGCTATGCCGGCCTGTGGTGGTCGGCCATGATCAGCACTTGCTCCCACCGACCGGCACAGAAGGTCATTTGGGAGGTTGCCGACCAGCACTTTACTTCAGTGAAATGAAAAATTACCACCTAAATTGGCAAATAAACTCATAGTTTGTCCAAAAGTGCCATAAAGTGTAGTAAATTTTTAAGATTTACAACCGGTACTCAGAGTGGCCTAGCTATAACCCTGGCTGCCAGTATACTAAATACATGATTCAACTTTTTGCCATGGTCAGTGTTTCAAAATAGGGCCTTGAAAAACACATAATTGGTTATGTAGTAGTTCCCTACTCAATTACACTCTTATTGTTGTTTTTCCCTCTTTAAGCTGTTGAAGACTGGTGGATATGCGAAGAATGCTGGGAATGCGGGCGATGCAAAGAATGCTGGCAATGTGAAGAATGGAAATGGAACCATTGTCAAGACAACCAAGAGTGGGGAAAAGGTGGAAGGAGGAAGTAGTGCCTGCAACGTTATGTGAAGACGTCATTTGTTGCCTGCGCCTGCTTAATAAAATATCTAATTTGAATGAGACCATCATTAATCTGAACCTAGTGAACACTCATCTAGTCTGAATTGAAGTGACTACACGCCCATGTGTGTATACCAGACCTTTGCAAATGGGAGGGGGAAGAAGGGGTGCCGAGGTATTTTTTGAGGGGGCAAATTTTGGTTCTTCCCCATAGACAATGTACTAACGGCCAGTTTTTTTAATTTGGGAGGCTGGCGGGGGAGAAAGGGTTCTGAACCCCCCCCCCCCCCCCCCCCCCCCCCCCCCCCCCCCCCACCCCACTGTTGCACTCACATGACGACAGTGGCATATCTTGGGGGTGCTTTTCGGGGCACTTTTTGGTCTGGATATGCCGGTGGACGATGTGTTTAATTTCATTTAAACCACCTGTTTGTTGCTTGATGGTTTACAGAGCTTTGGGCCACCACAATTAGCACATTCTGTAAAATATGAGACCTTTTGAGTATGGAGTATGGTAAAAACCACAATAAAGATGTATTTGCAATTATGGGTGATGAATACATATAACATTATCAAAATCAGACAGTGGTGACCAAGCTTTATACATTCTGGTAACACCTCAAATGAATCTGGTGTGGCCATTTTGAGACCCTGGGTCACTAGTGACCCTGATGAATCTAGCAGACTTTATGGAATATCACATACATGCACTTTATTCCGTAAAGGCAGCTGAATTCATCAGGGTCACTAGTGACCCAGCCTCAATGGCCACACCGAAATGAATGATTAGTTGGGAGGCAGAATCTGCTCCTTAAAAATCAATGTAAATTTGTACAGTGGTGTGGCCAAATTAATGGGAGTTTCCGTAACCTGACCCATCTGACACACTTTTTTCTGACACACTTATGAATTCGGAAACCTTAACGGAATAAACATGTGCTTTATTCTGTGAAGGTTTCCGAATTCATGTGTCAGAAAAAAGTGTCAGATGGGTCGGATTATGGAAACTCCCTAAATTGTCAGTATGGGCAATTTAAGTTACATGCAATTGAATGGCGGCTTCGCATTATATAATACTGCTACTTTCTTCCTATCTTGCCAAGTTTCATATGAAAAAGTACATTATGGGTTTTTCTTGACTTTCACTTTTAATGCAATTCTACAAAATTCTTGCAGAATTACCTGTAGTGCCTTTAAATTGAAATGGACCACATGTGATGTGGGATGGAGAATGAGAAAATCTTTAAATGGGAAATTGTTTCTTATACAGGTTCCCAAAAGATAAGTTCCCCCCTAAAATTCGAGGACATTTCGTTGCATAACTTCACTTAGAACTGGATGTTTAGGAAAATTTAAAAAGTTTCAAAGAGAGGAAATTTGGCTCTGCCACAAAGTTGTTGCTTTTCAAAAAACACTTTTGGCATCAACACACATTCCCTTTTTCCCAAAATGATGTTGTCAGAAAAAGTGGCACTTTACCGTATTCAAAGGACTGAAGTAAAGAAATTATCAATTTACAACAACGATTTCATTTCCTTTCTTTATATGCATTGCGGTCTGAAGTAAATAAGCTTAAAACATTAACGCATAGGCAAACAAATAAACAAGACAAATATGCAGTCAAAAAGTAATAAGATGAGATTTGTGTAAGAAACACCAGGTGAAATGTGAAGCAGATCAACACTACTCTGGCTCAACATGGTGGAATTATCCTGCTAGCATGGAACCACATTTATCAAGAAACATCAGAAAATTGGTAACACATGTGTACACACTACATTGATGTCATCAGTGCAGATAAAGGAAACGGTGACTATTGAGTCTCACCCTGAATGGCAAAACAATTAAGCTTATTTTGATTTGAAACATTTCAAACATTACCTCTTTCATTCATAAAAAAGAGCAATATGCAAAGGAAAATTACTTTATTTGATACTGATGAATGTAAAGCTTACATCTTTGTTTGTTTTCCTGCATATTTGTCTTGTTTGTTTAGTTGTTTGCCTATGCATCAATGTTTTAAGCTTATTTACTTCAGACCGCAATAAAGAAAGGAAACGAAATCATTGTTTCAAATGGAGAATTTTTTTACTTTAGACCTTTAATACGGTAAAGTGACACTTTTTTTGACAACATCTTTTTTGGAAAAGCCAGTGTGTGTTGATACCAATGGTGTTTTTTGAAAAGCAACAACTTTTGTCGCAGAGCCAAATGTTTCCTCTCTTTAAAACTTTTTAAAATGTTTTAAAAATCCAGTTCTAAGTGAAGTTATGTAACGAAATGTCCTCGAATTTTAGGGGGGAACTTATCTTTTGGGAACCCCTTATTTTCCCTAAATTTTATTTAATTCACACAACCAGACTGTATAAATTCTTATTATGTTACAAAATTGATTCTGGTAAATAGTTTTGTATATAGATGAGGGAATCTGTCTTTCCCTTGGATATTTTTAGTACTAGAATTGTACATAAATCTGCTCATATGTATATTCATTATTATATAGTTGGCGTTTTTGCAGTTTTTTGTTAAAATTTGGGCCTTAATATGTGTATTTAGTTGTTTGATGGTGACACATTTGGTCATGCGAATTATTTTGGTCATTTATTCACATAAAGAAAAGTTTTCACTTAACAACCAGTCTGTTTTTCTTTAGTTGATAGGGTTGATTACCAAAACACATTTAAGTTGAAGGATATAGTATCAATATTTAGGGAGCACCATAATAACTATTCACACTCACCATTTTGGATTATGTCGGACATAGCTGCAACTTGTTCAAATTTAAAATGCAGGCATTGGAACACGCAAGAGTACCCAGTCTGCAATATCACCGTCTCTGAAAACAAATACCTGAAGATCAATGCTTCACAACTGTACTTTGCATGGTAACAGATCCAGAAACCATTTAAATAATGGCGACAGTCCAGAAAGTGTTTTTATGGCAGTAAAAAAAACCATAACAGAGTAACCATAACTGTTATACTGGGAGTTGACGTAACCTCTTGACCCCATTCCGACACATTTTTTTCTGACACTTACAATTTCGGAACCCTTGGAATAAAGCTATTGCACATGTTTTTCCTGTTAAGGTGTCAGAAAATGTCAGACATGGGTCAGTTTATGAAAACTCCCCTTTATAATGGGTGTACTTACCAGTGCCTAAATGGTTTTGCCAAACATGTTAGGGGGGCGATGAGTCAACCAATGCATGTATGCATTTCATTCAGGATTGTTCTGATAACCTGAACCCTTGGTGACACGTTTGTTTCTTACACACCTGAATTTGAAAACACCTTCATAGGAATAAAGCACAGCTTATTCTGTTGAGTTTTCTGAATTCCATTAGTGTGTCCCGAAAGTGGTAAGATGGGTTAGTTCAGAACTCCCTTCATTAACCTCAAAAATTTGATTCAGGGAGACAGCATATCGAAACAGGTTTGCATGGCAAGAGAAGAATTATGCACCTAAATGCAAGGAATTACAATGGCTAAATGAATTTAATACTTGGGGTCTTGACTTTGGATTACGAAATCCATTTAGAGTAATTGTGTATTTAGTGTAAAAATGGGTTAACTAGTGTTAATGAATTTATGTATATATTTGGAGGATATGAAAACTTAAAATTCAACTGTCTTTCTGTAACGATGTACATTACTTAGTGTTTCTTTGAAAGGAAATAATGTGCTTACACTGATTGACTTGTTTTCAGATGAAGCGACTAGTAGTCAAATTATTTTTGTATTTCGGTATATTAATATATAACTCTATATACCCGCCGAAGGTGTGTGACCCGATTGACAACACCTCACTGTACCCCATTAAAATTGAGGTTGGCATGTATTGAAATTTAAAGCATTTCGTGATTCAGACTCGTCCACCCAAATTACCTAAAAAGTTGAGATTTTTATATCATCTTGAATCTACTCTGGAAGAAGTAATTTTGTATTTTTTTATCTATGGAGCACCGTGATAGAAACATTTGCTCACATCAAAATGCAGTGTCAGAATTAAAGGCTGACTCAGAGATTTTGAAATATAATTTATTTTGTGTAGTAATTAAAAATAATAATAATAATAATGTGTCTTTTTAATGTGTGACATATCCACTTAAACGTGCTCAAGGCGCTGTGCATTGCGGCAGCCATGAAAGGCGCTCAGCACATCAGAGAAACCATAAATACCAGAACCGAAAATAATCATCTATAACTAAAGATAGCCACCTAAAATGCTTAATTCCAAAGTTAGAGATGAATCGGATTTTTGTTTTCATGCAGTAAACATTTATGCACAGTATAACAGTGCCATAGGATATCGTGTATAACAAAAATTCCAGATCCGGAATTTTTAAACAAAGTTGTGATTTTCTATATGAAGGACTTCGATTTGAGCCTAGTTATTTCACACAGTGATTAGTATATGGAAAAGCATTATGTATATGCAAAAACATGATTTGTTTGAAAATTGAGTGCACCCTCATCGGGAAATCTGAGTCAGTCTTTAACTGAAAGTTTTGAAATAACCTTTCCTTGTGCATATCTAGTGAACTCCATGACAGTGGAGGATACGCCATCATACATGTCTTACAAACATGCCATTTGAAATATTTTTTCATGTTCATTATAAAACAGAGCACAAATGCAAGAGTTGCTCTCAGGTTTTAATCTTAACCCACATGGCCCACTTTTCTTGCCCAGTATTGTGGACCAATTTAAACTTAAAAATTGTATTGATGCTTTTGTTTCTGCTTATTGAGGGAGAAAATATGAAAAACGTACCACAGTTGGGTCACCCACCTTTAACCAAATAATAAAATAATGCAGTCTTATCTGGGTTTTTGGCAAGTCCGTCCTTTGCATAGATGCGTACAGTGTGTGAACAATGATGTAAATAACTTCTTGATTTGATAAAGATATAATTACAAAATACTCTCATTGTTGCCTGCTGTTATGTTTACTGAATGAATTGATGTTCACATTTAAGAGAAGCGGCTAGGGGCCGACCAGGTAACCTCGTCAATCAAGAAGATTATGGTATGTGTGCGCTTTATTCCATTAATGTGTTTAAGTATTACAAAAAACGATTTTCTGCCGGCTTGAGTTTCGTGGCGTGCGTGTATAGGCGCTCGTCTTGTAATCAAAGGGTTCTGGGTTCGACTTCCACCTCTGGCGCAAAATTATTATTTTGGGACTTAGAGATTGCAATAGAAACTTCAGAGCTGGCTGAACTGCGATTTACACGGTAAGTATAGGGTTACCTGCAGCTGGTCGGCCCCTAGTCGCTTGTCATTTAAGGAGCTGCATTGAAACCATCCTCAGTGATTCTCTTCAAAATGTAAACAAATGCTGCCTTAAATTATTATTGTGCTACCCTCTGTTAGCTGTTTCAAAGCAGTTTGAGTAGCTAGGTTATATAAACAGGTTATGGGTCCATTTACATGTTTGGCATTTAATGTATATCGTCGTGGTCACGACATAGTGTCGAATCTGATTTTTTGGTCAAATTGAGTTAATAGTTGATTCTGGATGCATTTTATGCACTCTTTAATTGTACTCAAAAATAAAAGTGAAATTACATCTCCTAACCAAAATAGCCGCAGTCGAATAACACGCATTTGTATAAAACGGGTTTCACAAACAATCGAATACGTTTTTTTTTTTTTTTTTTTTTTTTAATCTTAACCCACATGGCCCACTTTTCTTGCCCAGTATTGTGGACCAATTTAAACTTAAAAATTGTATTGATGCTTTTGTTTCTGCTTATTGAGGGAGAAAATATGAAAAACGTACCACAGTCGGGTCACCCACCTTTAACCAAATAATAGAATAACGCAGTCTTATCTGGGTTTTTGGCAAGTCCGTCCTTTGCATAGATGCGTACAGTGTGTGAACAATGATGTAAATAACTTCTTGATTTAATAAGATATAATTACAAAATACTCTCATTGTTGCCTGCTGTTATGTTTACTGAATGAATTGATGTTCACATTTAAGAGAAGCGGCTAGGGGCCGACCAGGTAACCTCGTCAATCAAGAAGATTATGGTATGTGTGCGCTTTATTCCGTTAATGTGTTTAAGTATTACAAAAAACGATTTTCTGCCGGCTTGAGTTTCGTGGCGTGCGTGTATAGGCGCTCGTCTTGTAATCAAAGGGTTCTGGGTTCGACTCCCACCTCTGGCGCAAAATTTTAATTTATTATTTTGGGACTTAGAGATTGCAATAGAAACTTCAGAGCTGGCTGAACTGCGATTTACACGGTAAGTATAGGGTTACCTGGTCGGCCCCTAGTCGCTTGTCATTTAAGGAGCTGCATTGAAACCATCCTCAGTGATTCTCTTCAAAATGTAAACAAATGCTACCTTAAATTATTATTGTGCTACCCTCTGTTAGCTGTTTCAAAGCAGTTTGAGTAGCTAGGTTATATAAACAGGTTATGGGTCCATTTACATGTTTGGCATTTAATGTATATGTTCACTTCAATACTGTTACAGCAGTTATACTCCATTTCCCTTCCTCCGTGCAGTGATGTCCGTGCGAGATTTGCGTCAAGGTTATGACATCACTGCATGGAGGTAGAGAAATGGACTATAGTGTTCGCTATAGAACACCAGTGATGGTTTTGTTTTTAGGTCTTCCGATGCAATTGGAAAGACCTATGATTCATGTGTCTGCGTGTATCAAACATTTAGTATACACCTTTTGGTTGACACTTTTTCAACTTGCTGTAACATTTTAGTGAAGTGATGGAAAAAAGTTCATACTTGGTATGTTTATACATAAGACATGTGAGATAACATAAGGTCAAAGGTCATACAGAGGTCACTTAGGGTCATTGCTCTAGTATACACCTTTTGGTTGACTTCAACTTACTGTATACATACATCGATACAAGGGTCTTATGTGGGACAACAGATGGGAAGATCATTCAGGGTTCACTTAGGGTCATTACATTTCGAGGACTTCTGTAGAATCAAATACAGCATACTACATCAACGCCTCTATCTCCACAATCCAATGGCAAAGCAGAAATAGTCAGGAGGAATTGTGGGCACAGGGTGGAAATGGAGTAAAGACTTTTTCTATTGATCGATTTTTGTCAATGATAACCTAAGCTAATAATTTTTGGAGGGTGTGCAAAATTTCGTGCAGTGGCATTTTCTAGAAATCCAATATGGCCACTATCACTCTCAAATTCATTCAAAAGGCCATAATGTTATGCACTAGATCCAGTTGTTAAAGCACGAGGAATCTTTTGGACCGGTTATTGACGTGATTTGATCACAACATTACCATCAAATCCAATATGGCCACCCTAAAAACCCAATATGCCCTGAAATCATTCAAGTGACCATAACTCATCAAGTATTTGTGATAGAGGCATAATTCTGTGCTCTATACCCAGTAGGAACTCATATCTGACATTTCAAGTGTGTTAACAAGCTTACCAATCAAGATGAAAGCCAATATGGCTGCCTTTTAAGATCTTTAAAACCTACGAATTGTCATTTAGTCATAATATACTGGCCTTCATTTTGAATTTTAAGTACGTTGTCAAAACAAATATACCAGATACGAGTTATTAATGCTCAAAGACATACATCTCATACTTTAATATAAACTTTAATAATCATTTTGGGTGTTTTAACTAAATACAATACAGATCTATCGTAATTTATTAGTTTTAAAGAAGGTAAAAAGGCAGACACATTGGCCCCCATCTTAACATTTTTGCATGTTAAAGAAACAAATTCCAAATAAGAATGTCAAATGGTCAAATACTTATCCCATACCTCAATTTACACCTTTATAATAATAATTAGTTGATGTAACTACATATAATGTAGGTTTTACAATTTTTAAAGGCGGCTGTATTGGCTGCCATCTAGAATTTTGAAAATGTCCATTACAGAGAAATGCCAAATAAGGGTTTCTAGTGATCAAATACATGTATCTCATAAGTGTAAAGCATAAAGCATGCATATAGACACTGGAATTCAGCCTCTAAACTGCAAAATGTGCAGAACACTTGACGTGTCCGGATGCGTTGGAAATGCATTCTAGAGGTGTTAAGTAACACTTGCAGAGTGCGATCAATTGTAACAGATTTTGAACACCTGCAGAACATATTTTAGGTGTTCAGCATGTATTCAAGTAGCATAAATCGGTATAATGGAGGTGTTAAGATCATATTAATGATTCCGAGAGCATATTTGACTTTTGATCAGCCATATTGGATTTTTGTGGCAATGTAATGATAAAATTACATTACCAACACTTTCTCGTGCTTAAAACACCGGATTTTTTTTTTTTTTTTTTTTCATCTAGAATTTTGAAAATGTCCATTACAGAGAAATGCCAAATAAGGGTTTCTAGTGATCAAATACATGTATCTCATAAGTGTAAAGCATAAAGCATGCATATAGACACTGGAATTCAGCCTCTAAACTGCAAAATGTGCAGAACACTTGACGTGTCCGGATGCGTTGGAAATGCATTCTAGAGGTGTTAAGTAACACTTGCAGAGTGCGATCAATTGTAACAGATTTTGAACACCATATTGGATTTTTGTGGCAATGTAATGATAAAATTACATTACCAACACTTTCTCGTGCTTAAAACACCGGAGTACCGAGAAATATTTGTCTCTATCGGAAATACTTAAGGGATTATTAGTGATTTTGGACATGGTAGCAGCCATATTGGATTTTCAAAAATGGCACTGTAACAAATTTTGCACACCCTCCAAAAATTATTGGCTTAGGTCCTAATGAACTAAAATCTATCAATAGAAAAAGTCTGTACTCCATTTCCATCCTTCAGGCTGTGTGCCTAAACTTCTACCTGACTAAAAGAGCTGTCCACATAATCAGACTTTTTAAAAAAAAATCAAGTATAAGTGTTTCAAGGTGTTAATGGTAGAGGACAGTTAACAATGACAATTAACTGGAATTAACAGAAATGCAAGCATAGTAGTTATTCCACTTCAGGTTTATTCACCATTCCACATGCAGATCTTGGGCTAAGTTATTACGAGAAAATAGATGGTATTTACAAATAAAAATTTAAACACAAAGGTACGAATGACATTACCAGCTCAAACTGTCTAGATCATGAACTACAAGCATGTTACAAACAGTTCGGTCCACAATGGTATATTTTGCATTTTTTATAACATGAGAGATGAAGACCAGGAACTGCAGCACCCAAGCATATTTTATGCAGCCGAAACATTCTAAAAATAAATTCCACTGCAATCACACAAATGGTTAACTATATAGTTCGTATCGGTTTCAATCCAGGTACATCCAAAGGGACGACATGTTGCAATACTATGTTTCACCTTGTCATGGCAGTAGAGAAGAACATGCTGATGCTGCACCAAACTGCAGGCCTAATTACAAGCGTGAAAAATACTGCAAGTAAACTTGCCACATCCCCCTGGCAAGATGGCAGTCTGGAACATGACCTCAGATGACCTTTGACCTTGGTCCATGACCTTTGACACCATCCACATATGAAGGAACCCCTATTGCACCTTAACCCCAAGTCTGTAATAAAATTGGATTGATTCAGCCCAAATTTATTGGTCGAGCTATGAGTTGCAAAAATATTGGGCGAGATGCAGTCGAGCTCAATATTTTAAAACTCATAGCGAGACCAATAAATATTGGGCGCAAATCGTCCAATTTTATCATTATCATGTGTGGGATCCGATATTATCGCGTATCAGACACTTCAAAGCATGATAATGGTTTAAATCGGACTTCAACTTTTCGAAGGAGACACAAAAAACGAAAACCTAACCAGACTGGAACACACACATACATACACATACAGACATGCGCACCCTCGCAATATCCCCCTCTGCTTTTCAAGCCAGGGGGATAAATAACAAAGAGGGTAATGCAAAACGCAAGCGTGACTGCTGCTTGTAGGTCTTGATTCGGCGATTTCCCACTGCCACAACAAGGTGAAACAGCATAAGCTTTCACAGATTTCCTCTTAAATGGATAAACCATGAATGATAACAAATACGAGTGCCATTCAGGTCTTTGTTTTAAAATCTTGTTCATGGGCAAGTTCAGAAACCACAAGATCTATGTGGCTGAGTGCTATCTCAGGGGTGCTGAGCAAGTCGTTCAAACCAAAAATAGGCCAATTTTACATCTTTTGGTAAAAAACTAAAGGTACTCCCTCTCTGCACATGCCACTGATGTTCTCCGCTTCAATTTAACTGGCCCAACCAGGCACAAAATATCACAGACCATCATAATCACCAGTCTTTCCCTCCTTGCCTTCAACCCACTTTCCTTAGCCAAAGGGCTTGTGTAACAAAACAGTTGCAGATTATTGCAAAAAAAAAGGTCGACCTGGCCTTTAATTCAGGTATGCGTACATACCTATCCAATGAGACCACCTAGTTCAACGGAAATCAATAGTCTTATGGAATAAAGCCCATACACACTACTGCTTTTTGCAACTATTTGAAGCAAACCTAAGCAGCTCAACAATACACATACTGGAATTAGAGGACAGAATAACTCATTCGGCCAGAAAAAAACTCATGTCAAATTAAACATGATTAAAATATACCAAACGATAAAGAGATTAAAACCAAAAAAATATATTCAAAGGCACCTAAAGGCCCTTTTATGGCAAAAGGGCGTAAACTTGAAAAAAACAGCTTTCGAGAAAAATGGCTTTTTAAGTTTAGAGGAATGTTTGTGGGCCGCCAGCTTTAGCTGGAGGACCACTTAGCAATCCGTTGTGCGTTGGCATGTGTGGATTGTTGGTGTGTGTGTCACTAAAAAGTGAAGTTTTTAAAAATTGACCTCAACTGAAACAGTTGAAGTTCAATTGGAACCAACCTACTGTCATAGGTGCACCTGGGACCCTCATGTTATGAGGTAAAAGGTCATGTGCCGAGGTCAAAGGTCATGTGAGGTCAAGTTGAAAAATAGGCTAAACATGTAAAATGACCTCATTGAAAAGTTGAGCTTCAATTGGAAACAAAACTGGTGTCATTATGTGGCTCCATGGGATCCCTCATATGTTGATGAGGTCAAAGGTCATGTGACAAGGTCAAAGGTCATGTGCCAAGGTCAAAGGTCATGGTGAGCGGCCACAGCTTATATTCTTTGAATATACGAGCGCGAAGACGGAAGGAACCGCGAAAATTCTAGTTTTTTTGAAGACTATTTTGACACAGTATGGCTTATGTTGGAATATCTTGACTTTTTTGGATTTATCTATCACTTGTGGTCAAATGCCCTGTAGTTTTGGGAAATAAATTTATTGAAGTTACACCAAATGTTGCAGAAGTGCATAGTCAGGTATTTTCGTGGGTAAAAGGGCGTATCTTAGAGTTGGGCCCTTTTGCCGCGAACGAAAGAAAAATAAACTTGCAGTATCAGGTATTTTCATGGCCAAAAGGACGGATCTTAGAGATAGGCCCTTTGCCGTGAAGAAAAACTAATGCCGCAATCAGGTATTTTCAAGGAAAAAAGGACCTATCTTAGAGATATTTTTGTTCTCGGACAAGCAAAGGAGACTGATGGCCAAAGGGCTTATCTCATAGATATGGCCCTAGACAAAACTTAATATTATTATGACAAAATATCATCAAGGTATTTTTTTCACACTGGTGGTTGTAGAGCATTTTGGTACAGTGTGTGGAGCCCAAAAAATAGGTGATTTGTCATTGGTCAAATCCCATATAGTCTCATGGCCATTTGTCTAACATTCTCCCAAATAATGCAGTATCCACGCGCGCCCCGCGTGTTCGATTCTGGCCAACAAATTGTTAATAATCAGACTGCAACGTATCTTTTGGCCAACCACGGTATCAGTCATGAGATGTTCAAGATGTTCAATCGTGCGCTCATAAAAGTTTTAAACACTGAGATCAGCAAATTTTACTCTTTGAGCTTGAGTGTAACGGTTTGTTTAATGTTTGTACAGGCACCCTTGTATCGTATTATACATTTAAGTGCTGATGCAACAAGTTGTTGCTACCAACAAAAGCAAGGCAATTTGTTCTCGACTTTAACCTGTGTACATTCAGACCATGGGGGGTGGACCAAAATAAACCAACTGCATAACAAAATTCTGTGTCCCATCTGGGGGCTAAGGGACAACCAAGTGTAAAATTATATAAATTATTACGAACACATAACGGTATGTTGCACGCCACCATTAAAAATGGCACATTTCTTAAAAATTATATAAAATGTCACCTCAAGTTCTTTTTCCCAATATCAGAGACAAATGGATATGTATAGACTTCAGCAAACCATGTGAGCTAAGATATTACAAGGGCCGGGTATGTAGGGCCATTGTTATAGCCAGGTGGTACACCTCCACAATTTGGGTGAGTGGACAAATACCCGTCCTCTCCCAATAACACCAGTGTTACATATAAATATAGGTCGTTGACACCTAAATTTTCTTCTGAAAACGCGGTTGGTGGTGGTGGGTAGGGGTACAGTGAATAGAAATGAAAGGTAAGCAATAAGTTACGGATTTTGGTCAAAGCAAACTTTGCTTATGTGTGTTAATGTTATCCTTTTCGAAATAAATGATGAAAAACTGGCCAAGTTAATTGAAACACGCACTAGAAGAAGCTCAATATTATTTATTGTGAATGAGGTTAGTATTTGTCATGAAAGTACTAGTCTAAATTCGGAGGAAGACGTAAAGCTGAAATCTCTTCAGCTGCCGCGGCATATAAAAATGGTCCTGCACTCCAGATGAAAGGGAATTTTGAAGTTGTTTTCTATACCGATGGTACAGGGCAGTGTTGATTGAATATCTTTAACTCCATGTTGCTGAAGTCTATGTGTATCCACTCGTCACTGTATTGGGGAAATGAATGGAAAATGAAATTGAAGTGACATTTTATTCTTTTTCAAGAAAATGTGCCAGTTTTATTTGGGAACAGATTATATGAATTGAAAAGATGAATTACACTTGGTTTTACCCTAGCCCCCCCGATGGAGCAACAAAATAACAGAATAGAAGACATGCCCCATCGACTACAGGGGTTAATATTTATAGACCAAACAGAGGGTTGTGTTTGTAGTGAGTCAATTCCACTATGCACCAGTTTGGGAAATTTCACCTCAATAAATCATGGTGATCCCACAAAATCCTATTCCTTAACACATTTAGCCCACAATCACAAATGAGGTGGTGGTCTTAAACTTGAACATTTTTAGCCCTAATTTACTGACATTTGTTTAGACAGGATAGGCATATTGCAATGATTATGGGATTGCTTTCAAAAAAGACCCTCGGTCTAAAAATAATGATTTCATTGAACAATATCATGGGTCGTCCGCGAAAACGTGTAATCTTAGTGCATACTATGTCATGCATGAGTGGATCAACTCTATCCAAAGCACTGTGTCAATGGTATGAAAAGGTCTCTTATATAGGACATACGCACGAGTAAGTATACACTTAGGGTTGCGTATGAGTTTCGCGAACAGATCCCTGCTGTGTGCTTGAAACGTTTTTGGGGGTGACAATGGGAATTTCTATAGAGAAAGAAGTACTTCATTTATACATGACTGCTAGCTGATGGCAGTGAATATCAATGTTATTATTCACTGTGCATATGGGGTGTTTTTGGGAAATTTGGAAAAACCTCTATGTATTTTAATTTTGTCATTTTATTGTTGTGTGGGGAGAAGTATCTAAAATTCTTCATAACATACCTTTATGTTAACCAAGAGCTAAAATGTTCGGTTGAAAGTTCAAGTCTGTGGCTTAGATGGCTTCCATCTTAACCCTTTACCCTGGTAGATTCGGTTTGGTTATAAACGTAATAAGGTCAGTCCTTTTGAGATGGCTTTCCATCTAACCCTTCAACCATGGTTTATATTCTGTATAGGTTGAACACATAAATCATGTTTTTTTAGATTGACAGCATGTCATTGGGAAGCCATTTGGACAGCCATCTCAAAAACCATGACCTAAAACTAGCCTGTTTGGACTCATAAAATTAGACCTGGTGGCATTTTAAAAATATGCCTTACATGGCATAATGAGCACTAATTAGAAATGCTAGTACAGTTTTATCATAGCTACTACACTAAACCAAATCATTACAAACATTACATAAAATAATTATTATTTAGACCTTCTAATATTGTATTACAGTTTACTCCTGAACATCAAATTGTTGCAAAAAATTACATAAAGTAATTCTCGTGTTTGTCTATGCTATCATTAAAACATTTTTTTTTTTTAATGGACAGGGATCTATGTATTTGTTTGTTCTGCCAAGAAGGAAATTGTGCAACTTTGGACCATTATCCCTAGAGTCAGAGACATTAATTGACAAACAATAAGGACGTGTACTTGCATCATCAGTCAAGTGATGAACTACAAAATACCCAATGATGGTTATACGAACACCCCACCCACAAGGCAATTTTCATGAGGGCACCTGATTTCATGCAATATGATGTGAGATGACGTATATAGTGGTTAGTAGCATAGTTCTTAATTCTTAAACTTCTTAGTAAAAGTAAATTTAAGCGAGCGCTGCGCAACATTATCCGCCTTACTACCAAAATGGCATTATGCACTCTTAGGAGCAGTATAACTAGCGCGCGTTGAAGACACGGCGATGATGTACGAACAAAACTAAATCGCTTTACACTGATACACAACAACTGGTCATATAAGTCCTCGACAAATACCCAGGCGTTCCTTGTGGGCACTTGGTGGGAGTTTATGTTTTTGATACTTGGTACTTCAAGGTTACAGAGTATTATGTCGAGGGCTGACAATCAGAAGGACGTAAATCAGCACTGAAAGCAATTATTAAGCATTCCTTTAATTTCTGCTGTAATACTGCTTTGAGAAATGTGATGTTTACTATTCTACTAAGCAAATCTAATCATAACTCCAAAATAAACATTCATAAAGCTAATCTATGGTACGGTAAGCAAACAATTATATTTAAACTTTAGTAAACAAAGAACAATTTTTAATTATGAAACGCCAGAATGGAATTAAAGAAATTCTTTGTAAGATTTCTTCAGTGTGAGTTACGGTCTTTCTGATGTCAAACGTCGAGTTGATGTCGTTGGCTTAGTACCACAGTTTTGTCATGCGTTCAGTAATCGTGTTTCTGGTTTTAGATAATTTTTTTATCATCTAAAATGTGTAAAACATCATTGTAGTCATTTGAAACATGTAATATACAACACAAAAGATATTTTAATCACTTGTATTTTGTTTTGATCAAAATTATATCATAGTTTCAATTACATTTAAGTATAAATCACATCCTTGTCAAGTAGCATAAAAGCTCTACAATCATGTGTTATATTCCCACTTATTCAGTTTAACAACTAGAGTCTAACTAGCACACCAGAGTAACAAGAAAATCAGATACATATTTAAAAGGGACACAATGACATGAAATAATATTCAGACATAATGAAATGTACCCTTTACTGAAATCACTTCCACAAATTTGAAAAAAAATTGGATGTTTACATTCTGTAAAAACAGTACAACAGCAATAGTTACAGGAGATTCCTGTCATGGAAAAACAAGGTGTTGACATCCCTACCTGAATTTACAGTGTGTCTAGCATGTTTTTGACACAATTCAAAAGCATTCAGACCTGGATTCAGACATTGTACTGCAGGCTTGTAGTCCGATATTGATTCGAAAAGTGAAAGCTGGATTAGCCTGTATTAGAACATATATAATAGTAGTGTGAGCTGATGACTGCATGTTTTTCAAGTTTGATAAAATGCTGGCAGTAATGTCTGCATCCTTGGCTGCCACAGAGAGCCAAGGATGCTGACATTACTGCCAGCATTTTATCAATTTTAGATGCATTGTAAATTCTGGCAGGGATGTCAACACCTCAATTTTCCACGACAGGAATCTCCTTAACTCTTGCTGTTTTACTGTTTTTACATAATGTACACTTTCAAATTATTTTCAATTTTGTGAAAGTGATTTCAGTAAGGGTCCATTTTATATGTCTGAATATTTTTTTCATATCACTGTGTTCCTGTAACCAGTCTTTATAAGAAGCATCTCTTCACCCTAAAGATTTAACGGTAACAATTTGTGTACAACAGGATACAGAAATATTGATGTGCAGAATGGATTTAAACAATTAACCCCAAAAGTTTTGAAATTGCAACTATAATATACATGTAATTCAACATTATCACTTATATCTACATAAATACTTCAATTTAATCTATAAATTCTGAATTCTCTGGGCTTAAAACACACAATTACTTTAAAAAAATATATTGGTGGCAGAAGCAACAAATTTAGAAGGACGGACACATATTTTACAAATTTCCTTTTAGGGTTCTTCAGGAAGGGACACAAACTTTAGGGCCCTCATTCCCCCTTCAAACACCTAGGTCAAAATACACTAGTATCATCATGAAATAGATTTAACCAATGTCTCCAACATGAAGAGAATTTGCCAACCCTCTGTAATATTATATTTTTGTTTCCAGTGACCATGACAATAGTACGGTTGACATTTTTCATGGTGAATTCTGACCTTCACTTGGCTGGTCAGATTTGTCTTTAGGATAGGATAGACCAATGTTACAATTCACTTGATATATAACTCTGTTTTAATCATCCATCTTAAAAATATCAATATGTCAGTTGGGTCCTTTGGCCATGATAACCTAGGTCTAAATGACAGTTGCAAAATGTATCAAACCACCTTAATTCAACTTAGTAATCAACTGAGTTTTCAACTGAATTTTAAAAAATTCAGTCCATTCCAACATCATTTTGGAGACCCAGTTTAGCATAATTTATCTCAGATGAATTGTTATGAAACTAGTCCATTAGAATTCAAAAGACAAAACCACTACATCCAAACCTGAACACAAAAATTTGCAGCTGGTCCGGTCCAATGTTAACTGCAATTTTGCTTTCAAATTTGCCAAGCCGAGTCAAATTTGTGCACTGGAAACAATTTAAAAACCAATATGCAAATTGATGCAAATGGCTACTTTCAGGGGCAGATCCAGGCATTCTCAATGGGGGCCAATCACTATTCGTTTGCCGACACAATTTGTAAAATTTTCTAAATTTCTTTTTGGTCGGTTCGAAATTCTGAGGGGGTGCACCTAAAATGATTTTCAAGCACTAAACAAAACAACAAACATACAGGCAACATACAGTTCTAGTGATATAGCAGCGCCGCTCACTGACACAGCGGGCAGCTGCCTGGGCGCCCACAAAAAGTCATGCTGGCGCCTGTACTCTGCTAAATCTACCCCTGACCTTGTAACCTCATGAATATAATCTATTGCTTTTGTTATGTCTGTTGACAGTGTTGTGTTTACAGACAACTTGTATATAGTTAAAGCGACATCTTTACAAATCAGGCAGTTGTATTTCTATAGCAATTAAAAGGCAGCAAACCTTGTCATTACCATGATGGGGCAGTGATATTATGGACGTTGGTACTGTTATGTGAATTCTACAATTCCCTTGACCACTGACCTCTACACATGGATGGCGTGCTGGTGCACCGTTGAACAGTCGCCGATTGAAACCACAGGAAGTTGCATTTTGCCCTGCGCAATATGGCTTCACTATATTGTCAAAGTTAAAGAATTTTGTATAACATTAGAACATCTGTGTGAAATATGTGCACCAGCAAGTGTATGCATTGTTTCCCGCCATATTGCAAAGGGCAAAAAGCAACTTCCTGTTGTTTCAATCGGTGACTCAGACCCACTATCATGTGTAGAGGTCAGTGGAATCCACTGATCTCTATACAATGGGGCAGTGATATTATGGACGTTGGTATTGTTATGTGAATTCAACAATTCCCTTGACTGATCAGGAAGCACTGATTGTTATCCAATACAATTCAATGTATAACCTCAAGATTTGAGTTTGGCAGGCAATTTTGAAATCAATGGTGCTCACACGTGTGTGTTATTTGTCTAAAAGCCATGAACAGAGTTTAGTTCTCAATAACTATTGCATATATGAAATTACTTTTGAAATGACCCCAATTTTTTGCACTCAATTGTCGACTTTAGGTAGAATTTGCTCAAACTTCAATGTATTAGTGACATTCTTGGATATCTTCAAAATATACTAACATGTGTTACAAGAATTGAAACAAACTTGGACCAGTTGATTTTGCAAATTCAGAGTTTTTAACAGAATGGAACCTAATTTGGGAATAATTTCAGATTTTGGCTTATGTCTTATGAAAATGGAACTATTGATGACATAACCAAAACCATGAAGTGCAAAAATGTGAGACAAGTGTATTCTTGTTGGGTCATGAATTCAAGCAAAAAATTGATTAAAATGGCCTGATTTGCAGGATACCTAGCACATAGAAAACCTGAGGAACCCACATCGCCGCCATACGGCCAAGTCATTGGAAGCCGAAACAGCCTTGGTTTGATAAACATGAGCTGTTAACAATGTATCACGGCTTTCCTTCCGATCTCTATTAGGTATATTCATCTCAGGTTCTACACAGATCCCTAAAGCTCACTTTTGCTGCG
>JAMKCH010034888.1:0-15578 GCA_023653785.1 Ophioderma brevispina
TAGAACAATATGCCACTGCCGCTGTAAAAAACTTGGCAACAACCACTCTCGCAAATGCCTTTTGAAAGAAGAGTAATTTCCTGAAAAAAAGGAAAGCTAGTTAATCTTTTCTTGGGAAAGGGCCATGTGCTCCAGTGGATTGAGAGAGCCCTCAACCCACATGCCAAGGTTGTGAGTTTGAGCCGTGAGGCGGCCAATTTGTGTACCCCTGAGTAAGGATTTTTCCACAATTCTCTCCATCAAGTTGTTATAAATCACCAGCTGTTTGAAAGTCTTCTTTTTATGAAAAAACGAGAATATTAAAACAAAAAATTATCAACGGCGACACATTTTCGATTAAGTTGGAGTATTATGTCACTAACTAACATCCGGTGTAAATTGATGATGAAATTCACTGCGGGCAAAATATGATTTTTCATAAAAATCGGCTTTTACACGTCTTTTTCTCTGGGACTAGGCATATAGAGGGTGTTGATAAAATAACACCGTTGACATTTGTAGGCTATATGGGCCAGATTCCCGCAATGGACTTTTTCTGTGAGTTTGCGAGGTAATAAGTTCTTGCATGTCCCCGCGACTTATATCCGGTGTAAAAATTGTGTCGCCATGCTTAAAAATTGCTCTAAAAAATAAGAGACAATTTGAAGGGTCAAACAGCTGTGAAATGGGTACCAGCGAATGCTGGAAAGGTATACAGAATACGTGGGTGGGGGAGTGGCGAACCCCCACACCAATGCACCTAGACTTAGAAGATCCTGCATTAGGATCTATTTCAAAATTAATCAATCTTTGCTCAGTGTGAAAATTCACTATTATACTTTGTTCACCACAAAATAAGCAAGATTCTTAATGCCGCGAATTTATATAGAATAGTGCATGTGAAATCGAAAGCAAAGAGGGCGGTTTCACAGGCGGTCAATAAGTTAACTGACAGACCTTTCCTCCAAAAACAAACACCACGCGTGATGAGAACACAAAGAATCCACCTGCAGAAATAACTGAATGTTTGGGTGCATGTATTGTATTATTACAGCTTGGATGATTGGAGGGCCAAATAAAAAGTTCAACATAATTAGCTCGGTGAAAGGGCCCAGATACAATACGATGCAGTGCATGATGCTCATATAGCGGAGTTGTTACCAAGAGGCAAACATGTAAAAGGTAATTTCATGTGCAGATAGATAAAACCACCACCAAATATTTCTTGCCTGTTTGGTAATGAACAAAGTATTAGTATTATTTGATATCTGTAATATACAGCCAGATTCTTTACTATGGTGTATTATGTGTTACTCTAGCTCTGACTTTGAGGGGTACCCCTTGAGCCATGATGATTCAGGACCTACAGCTAGGGACTTTAAACAAAAATTACACAATTACCAAAAATGGATAGAATTACTGAGTATAATACCAATTAATAATATTAATTAGGTACCTCCAAATGTACTACTGCCCATACTATTGCACTGTAGTTTAGATGCTGCATGTGGTACCTACACTCCTGTTAAAATTGTACTGGGACAGGGAACTTCTCTAATAGTCTCCTTGTGTTTTATACTTTGGCTGAGAGTAAAATATACGATAAGTGTTGGGGGTACTAGCAAAAGGGCTGACAAGATGACTCTGATCAACATTGAATGAGGCCAAAGGGTCATTTCGATACACAGTGTCCCAAACCTTTTTTCCATGATTGTAGGTGAATGAATGCTACCACTTTGCAATATGGTACTAGTGCAGATGTAGGTACTTCATAGCTGCTTGAGCAGTACTTGAAAGGTACTCATAGGGAGAATCTGGCTGGGTCATTCCATGCCAATTCAACAAATCGAGTACACCATCACCTCATGGATTTCTTTCCTTTTTGGTGTATTGAAAGATATTCATGAGAAACTAAAATCCTGAAAATTTGAGCTCTGTACCTCTTTTCGTTTTCACGCTACAGCAATTTTAAATTTGAGGGGGGTCACCTCAAAAACATGTACCGGTGTGAAATTCAATATTCAGAGGGCCATAAGTAAAGAACTACACCCCTCAGATCCTTCAAACTTGGCATTCTGGATAACCTTTTGCTGCAGATTGCAAATATGTGAACAGAAAAAAATGCACCTTGCCCCAATTTAAAATAACAGGGGGTCAAAAATGGCCCAAAAACCACTCGGACCATGGCCATAAGTCAAAAAGTAAAAGTGATATAACTTCCAAATTGAGCTGATGAAAGCTTATCTTGAATACTACCCTTGTGTACAATCTTATACTTATATCAGCTTTATTGGAAGAGATATAGCTGTCGCAAAAAGCAAAAAATCCAAATTAACCTTGACTTGACCGCCCTACCTAAAAATCAAGTAGACATTTTGCCACCAAATTCTGCTTGAAAATATGGTAAGAGGGGCCTGCGTGGACCTGAAGGTGGCTGATACAAAAAGTTTCAACATTGGTGTTAACTGCCCATATCTGGGGTAAACATGGCTCAAAGAATCTAAAACTTTCAACTAATACAGACACGTTCCCATTGAACGTACACAGAATTCTGAACTTTCACCCGGGTATTCACGTGGAGTGTTAAGACTTGAATCCAAGTTTGAAAGATTGTAGAACTCTAACAAATGAAATTGAAATCAATATCATCCCCTTATTAGCACCGGTCTGGTATGACACCAAATTCTTTATCAGCTTGTGTGTTTGTGTGGTAAGAAAGTTATAATACTTTAATTATTCTATGGCATTCTATAGTAAAACGTGAACTGTGCAAAGTTAATACCCCGTTTTGCCAGTTCAGGGTTCCTGTGTGTTTCAATGGGAATTCTTTCAAAACTGAATCTGATTCCATGACAGTGGGCTTTTGAAGATAGTTACTTATAGAAGACAATTACCACACCACAATGAAACTTTGCCAAAATATTAGGCAAGACCCTCAAAACAAATTTCAGCAGAATTGGATGCCGAATGTCTGACATTGGTTTAGGGTGGCCAAGTCAAGGTCAAATTGGAATTGTTGCTTTGCGACAACTATATCTATTCCAATAAAGCTCATGCCTTTCTTCATATAAGTATTAGATTGTACACAGGGTATTATTCAAGAGAGCTTCATAGATCAAATTTGGAAGTTATATCACTTTTACTTTTTGACGTTATGGGCCCCCCCCCCAACGTATGGTCCAAGTGTTTTTTGGGCATTTTTGCCCCCCTGTTAGTTTATGTTAAATTGGGGCAAGGTGCATATTTTCTGTTCATGTATTGCCAATCTGCAGCAAAGGTTATCCAGGAATGCCAAGTTTGAAGGATCTGAGGGGTGTGTCCATCTTCTTGTCCCTCCTAGTTCTTTACTTATGGACCTCTGAATATTGAATTTCACACCGGTAAGGTTTTGGAGGTGCACCCCTCAAATTTTAAAAGTGCTTGTAGCGTGAAAACGAAAAGAGGGCCAAGCTCAACAAATTTTCAGAATTCGGTCTCATGATATCTCTCAATACACCAAAAAAGAAAGAAATCCATGAGGTGATGGTGTACGGATTTGTTTAATTGGGCATGGAATGACCAGGTGTGTTGAAGAGTCTGCTCGTGACAGTAGGCAAGTTACTTCTCTCCGAGCTCAAGGCTATTAGGGTGATGTTCATGATGCGACTCGCCATGTGCTCTAGCGTTTCAATTGTGTTGCCTGCCTTTGCATGCATAAATGGAATGCATTCAGGACAGTGTGTGCTTTTCTAGGGCATGAAACCTCAAACATGCAGTGACATCACATCTGCTAACGAGATCAAACGAGTATTGTATTCAGAATGGTGCATTCATGACCTATGTGAAGGTGACTTTGTTCTGCAAAAAAATGTGAAGAATGCAACCTGGTGTGGTAATGTTCTGCCTTTGTTTGCAGAGCAAAACATGGCAAAAATGTCTCAAAAAAAACAGGCAAATTTATGTTCACTATAGTAGATTCAACCCATCGTGTCACCGAGGAAAATTTTGGACAGCGTACGATAGTTGGGAGAGGAGGCAGAAAAAAGAAGAAAATATGTGCCTGTTCAGAACAAACTAAAATAATTGGCCTTTCATGTTTACATCATTTTTACATAGAGAGTGAAAAGGAACTGTTCCTTCACATTCATAACATGGGCGCTTAAAAGTCAGTAAAATCAACTCACCTTGTTACATGGATGGCCCTAAAAGCAGAGACGATTAGAATGTGTTAAAGAGTTTCTTTAAATGACGGGAATGCTTTGCATTGAGCATAACATTGATATTTTTCACTATCGGACTAAATGTTTCAATAGATTATTGATGGAATTGTAATTCCATCCACTGCAAATGCCCCTCATTCAATGCACGTGCTAGAGGCAACACGATGGGTTGAATCTACTATAGAATGTTAGTCATGAACCACTTGACGTTGAATTTCAATTATGTTTGGTAACACAATTTGTATGAAAAACAATAGAGTGAATGTTGAATGAACAAGTCTCTGTTAAATGCTTGCTGTATGACACATTAATTCTGCAATAAGAGCCAAATGTGGTACATGGTACTATAGAGTAGCTTAAAGGGATTAGCAGCGATAATGCGAGAGAATCGAAAAAATGTGGAAATGCATCTTTTAACTTATAAATCAGGGATAAGTGTGTACAATTCCATATAACTGCTTTAATGTTGAAACAAACCCCCAAATAGTGAAAAAATGAAGTATTTGTCATACCGTCTCCCGCAAATAGACATATACAGCGATGGCATCTCAAAATCTGCACTAAACAGCTGATTGTGGTTTACACCAGTACAAAATAAACAAAGATCAATAATGTTTGTGTGTGAGGTCAAACTGATGATCATGGTGCACAATATCACGCTGAAAATCTGTGATATTCACCGGGAAAGGCTTTTTTGATCTCAAGTCGGAATTTTGATACGCATGTATAGAAATTACAGAATCAGATAAAAGGTACTGCCTTGTCTTTAATACACGGATTTCAAGCCAACCACTTGCAGGTTATGTTCGCATATCCATGCCAGTAACAAAAATATAAAAATATGAATTTTGATGATTTTTTCGATGTTTCGGATTAGCAAATTGCTGCTAATCCCTTTAAAGGTGCTGGTTCCAATTCAAATGAATCATATTTTCTGTTTGATATGAGAGCCTGGTACTTGCTAACACTTACCACTAAGTTTTGTGGAAAACAAACTTGTTTTTTCGATCGTAGAAGTGATAATGCACATTGCAACGTCCTTTCGCTTTGCTAATATTGATGGTTAACCATTAAATTGGCAGTTTTTTTGTCGTAATCTTCGAAAAGTGGATTTGAAGACTAAAATTCAGGACAGCAATGAGAACATTATGGCCTTTCATCCGTCAAATATTGATACTGCTTAACGGTAAGCCGGGGTGCAAAAGATGATCGAAATCACCACCTTTAAATTACCTATCCGGTTTGAAATGGTTAAAGGTGGTTGTTCGGATTTATGTGTATTGTGTTCTCTACTTGATATGAGAGCCTGGCACTTGCACATACACCCCATCAAGTACCGTGGGAAACAAACTTGCGGTTTTGATGGTAGACGCAATAATGCATGTTGCAAAGCCCTATTCAATACTGTGCTATTAAAAGTGGTTAACCACTAAAACGGTGGTTTTTTGTTTATATCTTGGGAATGGAATGGATTCGAGGGCTCAAATTTCAGGACGACAATGAGAAAAATACAGCCTTTCATATGATATCAACTTTCATATGATACTACTTCCGGGTAAATCAAGGGGGTCCCAAAGACGATCGGAACACGCACCTTTAAGGTAATGTATTAGTTATACATGTAACACGCAAGTCTGGCTTTTAAAATAACTTCCCAAATGACTTGCGCCAAGTGACCTGCAGTCATCAGTCTGTGGGAAGCTGTCTCAAACCACTGACCTAAGATTAGGCTTGCTCTCACTCATTTCAATACATTTTGCATGATGATTCAAATTATGGGCATGAAAATACATTTTTGTACATTTTGAGGGGGAAAAAATTGAAAAATTTTGAACTCCAATATAGTCATCTACAGATGGGTTAACTATATATATATATATTGAGGAATGCACTTGTGTTAATTGTATATCATGTGTACAAATTCATAATTATTTGGATCTCTTTGGACTGCTGTAATTTGTGTGACTGTTTAAAAATGCACCCTAAACGAGAATATGGGCCTGTAACGGTTGAACAGTCTGTATAAAGTCTCTTATTGTTCCCTGCCCTGATATTTGAAGTCTTTTAAAGTTGTGTTCCATCCTAATTGTCCCCGCCGAACGAAGTTCGGAAGGGGACTATAAAATGGGCTCCGTCCGTATGTCTGTGAGAAAAATGTTAAATGTGCTGTATCTTTGAAACAGTATATCGGACACACAAAATTCCTTCGCTACATGAAAGTCCATCAAAGCATGCATCGTTTTTGCAATTGAAAATGTGTGATATATGCGGGTTAGGTATGCAAATGAGCTAATTAAATATGCGTAATTACTGTATCGCTAAAACGGTACGTCGGATATGCAAAATTCCTTTGTGATATGAAAGACTACCATGACATACATCTTTTTCATGAATCATAATTGGGGTCATCAAAGGGCATATGAGCCAATAAAAGGGGCATTCCTTGATGCAAATGAGCTAATTAAATATGTGTAATTGCTGGATCACTAAAACGGTACATCGGATATAGGAAATTCATTTGCAACATGAAAGTAGTGATCGCGACATTCGGTGGAGACATATTTTATGCATCGCTTAAATACAAGTTCGCCTTGTATGTCTTTGGAATTAAATGGGTCATGTCGTAATTGACACATTTTTGTTCTTCAAATTCATCCATTTAATTCAACTAAAATCTGTAAAATATTAAAGACACTATCAGTGATTTATCCGAAAGAGTGAAAATATTTGAAATTAGCAAGTTACCTTTTCCAACTGAAGAATTAACAGAAAAGGAAGCAAACGGCAGTGTTCAAAGATACAAATTTCTATTCAATTACGTGTGGTAGTAGTTGTCCGTACGGACAGTAATGACAAAAATTTCCGATTTTGCCCTTATTAGGTTGCGTCTGGTCCTATCATTTGCAGGGTATGTTAGGATAGCTGTACTTGTTACAAACATGCAAAAATCTGATTTTTGATGCCTTTTTTCGATTTTCTGATTTATCAAATCACTGATAGTGCCTTTAATGACCTTATTTTGTTTGACAGAGAGAGACTAATTCCATCTCTGCACACTTATACGTGTAACGAGCTGTCATTTATAGTGTAGATTAGCACGCAGAAATCAAATTAAGGGTGAAATTGGTTAGAATTTTAATTTGAGGTTACTCAGACTTTTGGATCAGTTGATATTTCCTTGGGTTATCTTTTTGGTACGTGGACTGTTGTAATTCGTGAGAATTTGAACTTAAAAATGCATGTTCCGGTCATCTTTGGGACCCTGGAACTGGTATCGAAAGCTGTATTTTTCTCACACTAGTCATGAAATTTCGGCTTTCATATCCATTTCATTCCCAAAATACTATCTGTAGACAAAAGACCTAATGTTAATGGTTAACCATCAATATTTACGAGGGGTGATTGATAAGTTCTAAGCCTAAGGTAGAAAGAGATATGCTACAAAGTTCAAATTTACACCATCTACAGTTTCATGTGTATATTTTTAACTTGCAGGTAATCAAACATTGACAGTTTTGCCGGACCTAATGAAGCAATTTACGCGAGAAAATTAAAAAGTTGAGGAGAGGAAAGCTGACATCGGGGGTGCTCTTCCATCATGACAATGCCGCAGTCCATAAGTTTATGGTAGCAATGACTGCAATCCATTAGTGTGGCTTCAATCTGGTAAAACATCCAGCCTATTCACCCGATTTGGCACCGTCTGACCACTATCTCTTCCCAAATATGAAAAAGGAACTCCTCAAATTTTTAATTTTCTCGCGTAATTACTTCAATAGGTCCGGCAAAACTCTCAATGTTTGATTACCTGCAAGTTAAAAAGTAGAATAGATATACACATGAAACTTCTGGAATTTTCATTTGAAGAATGAAACTGTAGACGGTGTAAATTTGAACTTTGTAGCATATCTCTTTCTACCTTAGGCTTAGAACTTATCAATCACCCCTCGTATTAAATAACACAGTAATGAATAGGTCTTGCAGTATGTATTATTGCTTCTACCATAAAAACCGCAAGATTGTTAACAACTATACTAGAAGAGTATTGCTTGCAATAGGGTATGAGTTAAAACTACATAAAATTGATGGTGAAGAAATAAATCTGCAGTGTTTTAAGAGATTGAAGGTCAAATGGGTTATTAAGGAAATTTGATCAAAGGTAGTTAGACAACTCCAATGTATACAGGCGGGTGGGGAATGGGAAAATATTGATGAAATAACTATTTTGCAGATTCAGTTTAATTTCAAATTATAAGGGTTACGTCCTTATGTAGATAAGCTTTCAGGGTCTCACTAAAACAAACAAGTTGACAAACTTTTCTTTTTCAGCTTTGCTTTTATTAAGGGTAAGGTTGCATAAACATGTGAACAGTTTTAACCAATTCAATAACATTGTTCTTTTCTCCAATCTAGTTTAGTATCTCAACATTCAATTGCAAGTTAGAAATTCAGTAAAGTTTCTCATTTACAAAATATTGATCAAACTTGATAATTGTCCTAAGCACTGTTCAGTGAAAACTTATTTTTGTAGTTGCTTCATATGCATATCCTATTACAACTCATTTCTGGCGAGAAGAAAATCCATAAAATAAACATCAATATCACATTGTGCATTATACTCCATAAAGAGCCCATCACCCTTTTCTTGGATACGCACACGAGGAGGTTGTTTGTTTGTAGTTAACCTCATATTTCCAACCTTCCTCCCCCACCCACCACTCCCCCAGTTTTTTTAAAGTTTTCTTCTTTTTGTGTTTTACATTCTATGGTGTCAGAAATTTTTTTTTCAACAAATGATAAATATTCATATGTTATTGAAAAAAAATCTAGAAACAACTAGCCATGCCTGGGACATGGCAACAAGACAGCCTAATTAGGAATGGTGACCCGACCTTTGACCCATGTAACTTGACCAATATGTCAGTCACAAATGTCATTAAATGTATTTTTGTTTTTAATGACTGTTAACACTTTAAAAACAAGGATAAATATTGGGTTTCAACTCAATCCAAGCATGTTAGGGATTTGACCTTTTCACCCCTATAACATGACACCTGGGTCACGGATGGGGTCAACTCTACTTGTTCTGTATTTATGATGCCACGAGAATTATCCCTGACAAATTTTAGCTCAATCGGAACTTGTTTGTAGATTTTGACCTTTTACCATTAATGTTACATCACTGCAGACATAACGGGCCTTTACTCTGTCTTTCTAAGCTGAGATATAGCCAATTTGGTCTTATTTTTAGATTTTTTTGATGCATTTGACCCCCTTAATGACCTTTGACCCCGATATAATTCTGCTATGCTTAGTTTTTTAGATAAAATTCTTGAATTTATTTGCTTAAAACTGGAAGTGACATGTAATGACCTTTGACCCCCAAAACAAAAATGCATATCTGAAGATTAGGTCACTCTACTATGTTTCGATTTTGAGATAAAAATGTTTGAATATGTTTGGTTTTTGACCCCCATGCAGAGCACAACCTTTGTGAAGGGTCTTAAGTTGCTTCATATGTAAGAGTCACATGACCATGCAACATTGCATATAGCAGATAGCAATTTTGAAGATTTTTCACATTATGACCGGAAGTGCCCCCTTAATGACCTCTCGACCCATAACTTTTTTGAAAGGTCCCAAGTTGCTTTAATATAACATAGTCAAGGTACCATTCAAGTTAAAACTGTAAAGGAAGAGATACAGTTTAAAGAAAATCACACTGATGACCTCGATAGGGGTCAAAATCAAGTGACGTGTTTGGGCTTACTCAGCGGTCATTTGGTGTAAGTCTGGTGACAATATGTCAAACTATGACTGAGCTAGACGCAGTTGAAAGGTTGCCAGAAAGAAGAAAGAAAGAAAGAAAGAACCCATCAAAAACAGAACAAGGCGCCCTGAAGGCCGCCTTGTAAGAAGAAGAACGCATCAGAAACAGAACAAGACGGCCTGAGGGCCGTCTTGTAATTTTTGCAGCAGTAATCAGTCGCACTGATTACTGGTATTTAACCGGATGCTTAGTTGAAGCCAAAACAAGAGGAACAGGAAAAGTAATTAAACAGATTCAAAACTTAAATGAGATGACATTGGTTTAGTCTGTTACAATTCTACTGAACAGTGCTCAGGGATTTTAATAAACACGGAAATTTCTAATGTTCTGACTAATTGGTAGAAAAGTCACAGGAAGAATTAAAATTCATTCATTACACTCAACCCTTCATTCACCTAAAACCTCAAAAATTGGAATTTCTGCAATTCTAGAAAGCAAAATGTTATAGTTTCATGCCTTAAAAGTGTACTGTTCAACAAACCTCCCCATTTTCTTTTACTAAATGAGTGTGCATTGTAGATTAAAAAATTGGCTGTAGGCCCCAGACTCTAATCCTGACACCAGGTATGGTTGGCCGCAAACCATGTGGCATTTATTAGAGGGGGAGGATTTATAACAGGCTGCTGAAATTTCACCCACAAACCAACCAAATCTTTGCCTTTTATCACACAATGGAAAAGCTTCAAACTAAAATATTTTGCAAATGTGAATCTAAAAACTCAGTTAATGGGTAGGATTAAACAGTATACCTTTAAAAGGACACTATCAGTGATTTGCTAAATTTAGAAAATCAAAAAAAAAACACCAACAAAACATCTTTTTTCATGTTCGGTAACAAGTATTAGGGTATCCTAACTACCCAGGATCAAATGATGATAGGACAAAATCAGATGTTTTAGTCATTAGTGTCCGTTCGGACACTTACTAATACACAGAATTGTATTCTTCAATTCTTCGTTTTCGCCTCAAATATTCAGTTGGAAAAGGTAACATGAGAATTCTACACGCTTATTCTTCACTTTTAAACTATTCTGGCTTTTTGACTCTTTCGGACAAAAATCACTGATAGTGTCTTAATGCTGAAAAAAAACAAAAGGTTACAAAGATTGCACAGTATTACTTGCATAAAATACACATCAGTATTTATGATGCTAAATAGTAGCACTGGATACTATACAATTAAAATGCTGAAACACCCTAACAAAAAATGACAGCGGCCTCCCAATATAGATTGTCCGTATGTGGGCAACGAAGAAGTATACCTGAATAACATTTGACCTTCCTCTGATGCATACGAGTATGAACCTTATTCCACTACGCCGTAAGTTAAGCAATATACTGACCCTAAGTGACCTATGAATGAACTTTTGACATCATCTGTTACCTTATATAAGGGCCCCGGACAAAAAAAAAAAAAACAGGGAAAATACGCGATGCGTTAAAATATGTCCCGCAGAATTTCGCGATCATTTGGAAGTGACAACTGAATTGTACACCACACTCCCTTGAAATCGAGACCGCTAGACCACCCCACTTTAAACCCATGCAATTGTCAGAAGAATTGGAATTCGGTGTGATGTGAAGAAGATTAGTAGTGAAGTGGAGTCTGAGTGCGAGTGGATTATATGCATGCAAGAAATGACATATTGGAATTAGCACCAGTTTTAAATAACGTGCAGCTTGATGGTTACGGGAAAATAAGTATGACATTGCACTAAACGCACATTCATGTGCACACAAAAATAATGTATGGCAATTAAACCTGCATGTAGCCAAGGAATTTTGCACATCTGATCTGATGTTTTACGTTTCAGTGGAAACATGATGAAACATCAATTGCGCATTATTTAATTAGCTCATTTACATACCTAAAAAACCGCATAAAAAACGCAAAATATATGTTCACACAAACGGTGTTGGCCTAAGCCTTTCATGTAGCGAAGGAATTTGCACATCGGATTGTACTGTTTCAGCCGAACATTAGTGTGCATTTAAATAGTCATTTGCATACCTAAGCCGTTATAAATCGTGCATTTTCAAAGTGCGAAAACAATGCATGCCAAAGTTGTACTCATATGGCAAAAAGAATTGCAATCTTGTGTACTGTTCAGAAAAAATACATGATTTACGCATATTTAATTAGCTCATTTGATACCTAAGCGGCAATATAATCATGTACTTTTTCAAAGCGCGAACGAAAACAATGCATGCCAAAGTATACTTCATGTGGCCTAAAAGAATTTTGCATATCTCATGTACCTTTCAGTGTACACTTAATATGCATATTTATAGCTCATTTGCTACCTAAGCCGCCGATACATGCACTTTACAATAGCGAGAGAGAAGGAGAACGAGCATGCCATGATGCACTTCCATTGAGCGAAGGAATTTTGTCGGGCCCGAATATTACTGTTTCAAAGATACAGCATACAGGGTTAACATTTTGATCACGGATTTCCAGGGTTAAGGTGAAACATTTTTCTCACAGGGACATACGGAACCATAAGGACATTACATGAATAGGACGGACGGAGCCCTTTCACGTCCCCGTTTGGTTCCGAACTTAGTTCGGAGGGGACAAAAAAGAGTAAAGATGCCCCAAAACAGGCTGAATGAAAATCGTGACAATAAAAAATTTCAAAAAAGAGGAGATTTCACACCTAACTTCAATGTATAAGCATACCGGTATGAATTGATCCCATAACCGCCACTAAAAGCAACCAAAAGGCATATACTAGAGTTGGACACACAAAACCAAAGCATGCAGACATAAGGTCCTTCCGATTGCGGTCGGAACGACCTAAAAATGGGGCCGGGCTACCACTCGGTGTAAGTGGATTATAACCACATTTACTAATTTCTTAAAAGTGATAGCTGTGGTCCATGTCTCTAACTCTGTGCATGACGTCAGCGCGAGATTTGTTGGTTGCAAGAGAAATCGCAAACACCAAAAGACCGAATTTCTCCGACGTGGTAAAAACTGGAAAGTAGGACACGACATAGTTGGATTCCCTCAATTCTCCAGATGCATTGAGCATTTTCCGAATTCCATTTGCAAGTAGAGATTGGAATAATCGAGGGTTGAGAATCAGAAGCACTAAAAGAAATACTTAAAGAATTTCTTAATTCTGCTGTATGATGGGTATCCTTTTGTAATTGTTAATTGTATTTGAATTGAAGGAAGTTTAATATTGCGTTTTTTATATTTACGGTTAAAGGACAAATGTAATGACACGATCTAACACAATTGTGTTGAGTTGTCGTTAAACTTGAATACTCACTCGCTGTAATACTGCTTTTGAGAAATGTGATGTTTAATATTTTCTACTAAGCAAATCTATTCATTACTCAAAATGTAAACATCTCATAAAGCTCGTATATGGTACTGTAAGCAAACATATAAACTTTAGTAATGAGCTATTATGAACAGCAGAATTAAAGAAATTCTTTAATATTTCTTTTAGTGTTGAGTTACGTCCTGATTGTCAACCCTCGAAATAAGGGTGTTGCACAACAATACATTCACCTCTTGTGAGGTCAAATGGTTTTTTCTTAGAAACAAATTGTTGTGAAAATACATTGATATTGCTGCCAGTTCGAGGCTCTCCACGCAAATGGTAAAACCATGCATAGATCGGATACCGTATTGTTCCTAATAAACGCCTTGGGGGCTGTGCATTTTTCAAAAGGGCGGGCGTTTATTACAGTCAAAAATGGAAAGTCAAAAATCCCGCAAAAATCACTTTACACACGCTTATTTTCGCTGATTACCAATAATACAAACGAATGAGCAGGGGGACGCTGTTTTCGCACCTCCCGAGGTCAAAGTTCCATACTAATTAAACTATTACAACTGTGCACAACAGCGATTATGATACGAATTACGACAGTCCCGGCCATTAAATCATGTGATCGTGTGATTTAGGTAAGCTTAACTCATTTTCTTGAATTATCCAAAAAATTGGGGGGGGGGGCGTTTATTAGAGCAGGGGTGTTTATTAGGAACAACACGGTACTTTGTTTAGCAAGGAAGGTGGTTGGATGCCAACCGTAAATTTGCCCTGGAAAAATGGCACAGATAATCCGGTGCACTCTGACCACCATTTTGAATGTTATGCACAAACCAATGCAACTGCTGTAAGCGGAGGCTACCAGTGTGTTTAAGAGCGGTAGACGTTTCATACAAATTCATAGAGTGCATGACGGAATCAATTGTAATACCTCATTTGCATCCATGGGACTTCTATATGAAACGTCTACCTTAAGAGCCTGATACATATCAGCTTCTCAGCCTACACTGGAGTTTGCAGATGTTTGCCTACTACAACCATGGAGCAGCCATTGCCATAATCCAAAAATCAGAGAAATGTTGCAAAGGTGACATGTAAGACTATACTTTTATTACCACCAAATAGGCGGGAATTATTCGGTTGTTATCGTTCCGCGCGTAAAAGTATACCAATTGTACTCGAGCGTTTGCACAGTATACACGTTGCGTCTCTTGCGCCTACACTTAATCCATATCAGTTCGCTCTGTTATGAGGCCCGCCTGGTTGGTGGTAATCGAAGTATAGAAGAGTGCAATTAGATCTGGAGCCGACATGGACATTTGATAATCAAGTACAACACCATAATACAGGTAAGATACATTTAAGAAGGTGGGGTAAATACAAAAACAGTTCTGAATTTACAATACATGAGTATTGTGACACACAACATGACCTTGATTGAAATGATAAGTAGTACAAAGGTTGGCATTACATTGAAGTGATTGGGTTATTTCTATATAAGCTAAAGGTGCGTGTTCCGATCGTCTTTGGGACCCCCTGATTTACCCAGAAGTAGAATTGATTTTGATAACAGATAAAAGGCTGTAAACTTTAGCCCTTAAATCAATTTCATTCCCAAGATATAAACAAAAAATGCCATTTTAATGGTTAACCATCAATATTAGCAGAGAATTGAATATGTCTTTGCATTATTGCTTCTACCATCAAAACCGCAAGTTTGTTTCCCACAATACTTGATTGGGCGTATGTGCTAGTGTCAGGCTCTCATATCAAGTAGAAAACACAATACACATAAATCAGAACAAGCACCTTTAATTAAAACTATCCTTACTACACCGATGCCCAAAATTCCCAGATAAAAAATGGACATCAACGAAATACTAGTACTTAATTCCCTAGATGTGTACAACATTACCGCCTTACTTCTTTAATAGTACATGGGGAAATGTAATGGATGTTTTGGTTTAGTTTTTTTCATATACAATTTTGACACCAATGTTTTTCCAATACAGAATTTCATGGAGAATCTGAAAATCATGGGTGTCATTTTTTAAAATGTGTTCTTGGGTGTTTTATAAGGGGGCAAACTTTGTACAGGGGTAAACAATAAAAGTGTTTAAATTGTTTTAAAATTTATACCAGTCTGTTCGGCTGCTCATAAGGTTTCTAAAAAGGTATAGTTTGCCATATTTACGACCTATTGTTTTAGTACAATAGGCTCAAGAAAGTTCAAGGTCATTATTTATAGAATGGTCCAATTTTGTTGAAACTGGTTTTAAA